>JAESUZ010002124.1:0-38793 GCA_017311185.1 Proteles cristata cristata | reverse complement strand
GAGAGAGAGAGAGAGAGAGAGAGAGAGAGAGAGAGAGAGGGAGAGAGATATTGAGAGAGAGAAAGCCTTCTTCAGCTTCACGACTTTGACTCTTTAACCCCGAGCTGCCAGTGTGGCTTGTGCCATGACGGGTACCTCCTGATTTCTGAACTCCTTATCTTAAAGGGAAAGAAAAAAATTAGGATTGAGTTTCCCTGCTTTGCGCTTTATCTGCATTTCCAGAAATAAAGTGTGCATCAGGGAGGAAATTAAAAAAAAAGGAAAAGAAAAGAAAAGAAAAGAAAGAAAGAAAGAAAGAAAGAAAGAAAGAAAGAAAGAAAGAAAGAAAGAAAGAAAGAAAGATCATTGGACCACATTCATTATCAGGAGAGGATGGTAACGCGAATTCTTGAACGCAGTGCTTTTCAGACTAGATTTTGAGCGAGAATAATAAGTTCTCCTTTATAACGTTGCATATTGAAAACACACTGTTGAGCTTCTTGATGGAGACGGGGGAGGGGGTGGAGGGGGCATCTTTATCTAAAGAGAATGAATACTTACATTGCCAGCCTGTGGGTCCTGACCCGGCCTTGTTTGTTGCGTGTTTGTTGCGGGCGTGAACGTGTCCGGGGAAGGGGCGCGCGCCGGCTGTCCAGGTCCGATCCTACCCCGCCCTCCCCGGTTCCCAGCCCCCGCTTAGCTGCTTAAGTGGCCCGCCGTCCCTCCTGCCCGCAGTAAGCTTCCTGCAGCGTCTCAGTCCTTAACGGCTTTCCAAACCGCCCATCTGGTGTGCTTGGGGTCTCAGCAGAATGCCCCCAAGTGTCACAAGGACGAAGGTCGTGCTCTCCAGGGGAAGGGGAAGGTCTCTGTGCATCCACTTATGAGGGGACCTCTTCACTGTTTGCTTTTGCCTTTTTATTTCGCTTTGCCCCTCAGTGCTTCCTGTGAAGCATCAGAGTTCCCTCACCCCCTCCTTCCCCGTCAGGCCCTAACCTCTACCCAAGAGCCCCTCCAGGCAAACTGCCTGCCCCCTTCGGAGACGACTCTCCAGACTCTGAGGGCCCATCCCCGGGGTACAGCGCTTGGCCATTCTGCGTGTACTCCGCTCCGAATCTGGACCCTTAGCGCTTTCCCCTGTGCCGCCCGGGCTGCGCTTTTCCGTGTTCTTTCCCGGATCAGTTCCTTCTCATCTGCTGCTGTCCTTCCACTGTCCGGGATTTCTTAGAAATCTCAGTCTACTGCCTGCTGCCTTTCTGGATTTTTCTGGCACCGCAGCAGCCTTTTCTCACCCCCTCCCCAAGTCTTTTTGATACTTGTCAAGGGGACCTTAGGAGGAGAGAGAAGTACATGTATGTTGAAGCTCAGATTTCTCTTTATCTCCTTTGAAAATCATCTATTAGTGGGAATGTACGTCACGCCTTATCTACCAGACCGAAAGAAGTCACCCTTGTTAACTATTCTGGTTTCAGGAGCTTCCTAAGCACTTGGCACAAATTATCGGCTAACCTATCTGATTCCATAATCATCATCTGAGCTAATGCCTTTCAGTCGGCGTCCCTCGCAGCTCAGTGGGCCTCTGTGGGACCTGTTTCTCACTCATGCCAAACACGGACTCCGTAGCTTTCTGTGATGATTTATGCCCCCATCGTTTTTCGTGACGTCCTTTCTAAATATCATAATTACTGAGATAACCTGTGGTATTTAATTTGAGCACAAAAATGTCATAACACCATCAATTTTCCTAGCGTTGCTTGACTGTTGGTCTGTTGAACACAGAAGTGTGGAGCATCCATGGTTACTGAAATCAACAGAGAGATTTGCAAGGCAAGTTTTTATCTCCCCTCAAAAAAGCACTCTTTTCTCTTACAATCATGATTATTTCTGGATATCTAGATTAAAGCCATGCTGATTCTATCCCCACTCTGCCCACCACCAAAAACAGCCCGTTTCTACAACATTCTGTAAGGTCATTTTTCTTTCTTTCTATTTCCCCGTTCCACTTAGAGTGACGAAGCTGTGGGTACCCATGAAATTTTTCAGTTATACAGCCATACACTACTCGATGTAAACAATATATTGGAAAGTATCAGTAATGAAATGGACCAGTGAGGTCTCCTCCACGGCTATAGCAATTTTTGTATTTGCACAAGAGGGCTGCACACAAACACAGAACTCCACTTACTGCACAGAAATCTTGTTCTTTTTTTTTTTTTGAGAGAGAGAGAGAATGAGAGTGTGCACACGCGTGTGCCTGTACATGAGGGAGGGACAGAGAGAGAGGAAGACAAAGGATCTGAAGTGGGGTCTGTGCCGACAGCTTTGGCGC
Source organism: Proteles cristata cristata (assembly GCA_017311185.1). Taxonomy (NCBI): domain Eukaryota; kingdom Metazoa; phylum Chordata; class Mammalia; order Carnivora; family Hyaenidae; genus Proteles; species Proteles cristata. The sequence continues at coordinate 36,488 of JAESUZ010002124.1, read as the reverse complement.
TGACAGCAGAGAGCCCGATGCGGGGCTCGAACTCACAAAATGAGATCATGACCTGAGCCGAAGTCGGATGCTCGACCGGGTGAGCCACCCAGGGCCCCTGTAGATCTGACTTCTTAATTAAAATGGCTCAGTCTGGAACCACCGGAGTCATCTTCAACTCATACCCTGGTCACCCACCAGGAGGTTCCCTCCCACTCAACTCTTCCATTTCCTCCACCAGTGCTCTCCCAGGACCCCATTTTTTGGCTTAACAGCTACAGTAGCCCCTGACTCGTCCCCTGGACTTTGATCCAGTCCATCCATCACCAACTATATCAGCTTAAAATGAAAAGCAACATTCCCTTGCTCCTCATCTCTCCTCCAACTACCCTGTTCCTCAGACGGACACATTTTTTAGCTCTTTTCACTCTTGCTTCTGATTAGTGACGCGTTTCTAGAGAATTTGTATACATCGCTGCTTCTTGATGCATTACTGTTGTGCACTGCACATTTTACTTTCTGCTCCCCAACCTTCCCCCAGGACGGTCTTTTCACTTTTTTTTTTTCTCCTCTCTTGATGACTTTTGTAAGTTTAGGTAATATGTTGACAATTTTATTGCACACTTAAACAACCTTAGACAGTATTTGTGAACTACCCGTCTGGTAAGAGGCAGCTCCGGGGTGCTGCCGTATAGCTGTGGTGCTGGGGCAGATCCTCACTGCCCATGTGCGCTGCTTACACACACTGTCTCCTGACTACACGTTTCCCTGGTCTGCTTACCCCTCACACATTCGGTCAGCCTTCTGAGAGGAACGTGTATTTTGGCATGTTTGCAAATTCATTTTACCCTTTGCTCAACCTTGAGAAAGTCTTGGGCTGTGTGTAGGGTTTTACCTTAAAAACTGATCCTGCGGTCTGAAGGCATTGCTCCATTATCCACTAGCATCTACGAGTGGTGATTTAAACAACGATGTGAGTGCACTTATCTTTCCTTTGTAGGTAAACGAACGTTTTCTCTTACGGGCTGTGCTGTCTTCTTATCCTGGCTGTTCTGAAATGTCTCAGTGACGTGTCTAGGTGTGGAACTTTTGTTTTTTAAAGTATATTTATTTTGAGAGAGAGAGAGAGAGCGTGCATGAGCAGGAGAGGGGCAGAGAGAGAGGGAGAGAGACTCCCAAGCAGGCTCCTTGCTGTCAGTGCAAAGGCAGATGCGGGGCTTGAACTCAGGAACCGTGAGATCGTGACCTGAGCTGAAATCAAGAGTCAGAGGCTTAACCTTTCTGAGGCCCCCCTGGCGTCCCTAGTTGTGGGGTTTTAACCTTTAACCCGGGCCGGGCATTTACTGGGCTCCTGTACTCGGAATACCCGAGCCCATGAGCCCCCAGGGAGTTTGCTTTGGTTTCTTCTGCCCATTCCCTCCTTCCACTTGTGTCTTTCCAGAGCGCGGGTCTGCTGCATGCGAGACAGCCTGTGCTGAGTGTCTGGCTTTTCGAGTTTTCCTCGCATGTTGGTTTTTCTTTCAGTCTTGTTCTGCCTAGAAGGAGATTTCCATGTTTTATTTTAATTAAATTTTACATTTCAGCGGTCATATTTTTAATCCTCAAGATCTTTTCCTGACCGTACCTATTTTGTAACATTTTCTTGGTGTTTTTTTGTTTGTTTTTGTTTTGGATGCAGAACACTTCCCTGTTTGGCCCCTGCCTCCGCCCCCTCGCAGATGGAGATGCCGCTGCTGGGGCTGCGGCTCCTCCTCATTCCATTCTTCCTCTTTCCATCCATTTCCTCTTGTGCTCCTCCCCCTTCCTTTCTTCCCCTCCGCCTGCTCCTCCCGCTTCTCGGTTCTCTGAATCATTGTTTCTCTTGATGTCACGTTTCCCCAGGCTTCCTGAGGTATACTTACATATAACAAATATAAGTTCTAGGTGTACGTGGTGATAATCGCGTATTTGTGTATATATGGCGAAATGTATATAGTGTATACAGTAAAACCTTGGTTTGCAAGCATAATTCATTCCAGAAACAGGCTTGTCTTCCAAAGCACTTGCATATCAAGGCGAATTTCAAGAACCACTGGCTCAGTTGTGATCACATGACTTTTGGCATCACGTGCTACTCGTATTGCAAGGCATGGCTCGTGGATTTTTTTTTTCTTAAATAGTTTATTGTCAACTTGGTTTCCATATAACACCCGGTGTTCATCCCCACAAGTGCCCTCTTCCATGCCCATCACCCCCCTTCCCCTCCCCCCATACCCATCAGTCCTCAGTGTGTTCTCAGCATTCCAGAGTCTGTCATGGTTTGCCTCCCTCCCTCTCCCCCACCATTTCCCCCCTTCTTCTCCCCCACGGTCCTCCGGTCCTCCGTTAACTTCCTCCTAATCCTCCTATACATGCAAACATATGGTATCTGTCCTTCTCTGCCTGACTTATTTCGCTCAGCGTAACACCCTCAAGGTCCATCCATGTTGCTACACATGGCCAGATTTCATTCTTTCTCATTGCCATGTAGTATTCCATCATATAGATAAACCCCATCTTCTTGATCCATTCGTCCATTGATGGACACTTAGGCTCTTTCCATGTTTTGGCTATTGTTGAGAGTGCTGCTCTGAACATTGGGGTACATGTGCTCCTATGCCTCAGCATTTCTGTATCCCTTGGGTAAATTCCTAGCAGTGCTATTGCTGGGTCATAGGGGAGTTCTATTGTTAGTTTCCTTAGGAACCTCCACACTGTTTTCCAGAGGGGCTGTACCAGTTTACATTCCCACCAACAGTGTAGGAGGGTGCCCATGTCTCCACATCCTCGCCATCATCTAGAGTTCTCTGATTTGCTCATTTTAGCCACTCTGACTGGCGTGAGGTGGTATCTCAGTGTGGTTTTGATTTGTATTTCCCTGATGAGGAGGGATGCTGAGCATTGTTTTATGTGTCTGTTGGCCATCTGGATGTCCTCTTTCGAGAAGTGTCTGTTCAAAGACATGGCTCGTTTATCAAGGTAAAATGTGTTAGAAATGTTTGCTCATCTTGCAGAACGCTCACAGAGCAAGTAACTCACAATCCAAGGTTTTACTGTGTGCATAATATATATACAGTGAAATGATAACCAAATAAGGTTATTTAACACATCAAGTACCTCATATAATTACCTTTTTTCTTTTCTTTTTCTTTTTCTTTTTCTTTTTTTTTTGGTGATAACAGCTAAGGGCTACTCTCTTTTAGCTTGAAAGTATACAATTAAATATTGTGAGTTCTAATCACCATGCTGTACATTAGATCCCAGAACTTATATTCTAGCTGGAGGTTTGTCCTGTCTGGCAAATATCTCCCCATTTCCACCATCCCCATGCCTGACAACCACCAATCTACTTTTTGGTTCTACGGATTCAGTGTTTTTAGAGAACACATATGAGTGAGAACATACAGTGTTTGTTGTGCTCTGACTTCTTTCACTTAGTGTAATGTCCACAAAGTCCATCCATATTGTAAAAGGCAGGACTTCCTACTTTGTTAGTGTTTTTTTTTCTTTTCAGAATTTTATTTCAATTCTAGTTACACATACAATGCAATATTGGCTTCAGGATTGAGTTTGAGTTTCATCGATGCTGATGCCTTGGCCTTGACTGCCTAGCTCCATCTGCTACTTTTTGGGCTTCGGGCTCTGCTCATGCTTCTTCAGCCCGCGGCACATGGCGCATGTCTTCTTGGGCTGAGATCTAGGGGCTGGTACTTCCTACCCTTGTGGAATTTCCTGGGGTTCTCTTTCTGAGTCTGGTTGATGACGATGAGATCACGGGCGATGGATTTGTGAACAACTTGGATCTTGGAGAGCTTGGAAGCCAGGCTGCTGGTCACTTTGGGGACGCATGGTGGGGAAGCTCCACCTTCAGGTCTTCCAGCTCTGGAAGCACTTCCTCCTCCTTGCTGTGAAGCTCTCGAGCCTTAATCTTCACCATGTCTGCACAGTCCACTGCCACGATTTCCTACTTTTGTGTGGCAGGATAATACTCCATAACACAAACACACAGACACACAGACACACACACACATACAGACACACACACACACACACACACACACAGTACAGTTTCTTTATTCATCCATCATCCAGTTCTCTCTACAGGTCTATTAGTATTTGCTTAATGTATTTTGGTTCTTCTGTGTTGGGTGCACATATATTTACAATTGTTATATCCTCTTGATGAACTGACCCCTTTATCATTATATAGTCACCTTCTTTGTCTCTAAAAAATTTTTTTGAGAAAAAAACAAAACATTTTTTTATGTTTATTTTTGAGAGACAGACCGACAGACAGACAGACAGTGTGAGTGGGGGAGGGGCAGACAGAGATGGAGACATAGAATCAGAAGCAGGCTCCAGGCTCTGAGCAGTCAGCACAGAGCCCGACGCGGGGCTTGAACCCATAAACCTTGAGATACTGACCTGAGCTGAAGTCAGACGCTTAACTGACTGAACCACATAGGTGTCCCTTTAAACATTTTTTTATGTTTATTTATTTTGAGAGAGAGTAAGAGACAGCACAAGCAGGGGAGGGTCAGAGAGAAAGGGAGAGAGAGAATCTCAAGCAGGCCCCAGGCTCTGAGCTGTCAGCACAGAGCCCAATACAGGGCTCAAACCCATGAACCATGAGATCATGACCTGAACCGAAGTTGGCTGCTCAACTGACTGAGCCACCCAGGTGCCCCTGTCTCTGGTTACAGGTCTGACTTGAGGTCTATTTTGTCTGATAAAGTATAGCTACCCCTGGCCTCTTTTGGTGTCTATTTGCATGGGATATTTTTTTTCCTATTCCTTCACTTTGGGTTTATATGTGTCCTTAAATTTGAAGTGAGCCTCTTGTAGGCAGCATATAGTTACATCTTGGTTTTTTATCCTTTCAACTACTCTATACCTTTTGATTGGAGAATGTGATCCATGTACCTTTAAAATAATTATTGATATGGGGGCACCTGGGTGGCTCAGTCCATTAAGCCTCCGACTCAATCTCGGCTCAGGTCATGATCTCCCGGTTCATGAGATAGAGCCCTGTGTTGGGCTCTGTGCTGATAGTATAGAGTCTGCTTAGGATAGAGAATCTCTCCTGTCTCTGCCCGCCCCTCACTTGTGCTTGTGCTCGCTTGCTCTCTCTCTCTCTCTCTAAAGAAAGAAAGAAAGAAAGAAAGAAAGAAAGAAAGAAAGAAAGAAAGAAAGAAAGAAATAGTAATTATTGTTAAATAAGGATTCACTAATGCCATCTTAATGTTTTCAGGCTGTTTTGTCATGTTCCTTTTTTCCTCTTTGGATGTCTTTCTTTGTGAATTGATGATTTTCCATAATAAAATGCCTCGATTCCCTTCTCTGTCTTTTGTGTATCTAAGTACACTTTTTTGTTTTATGGTTACCATAAAACTTACATAAAATTTCTTATAAATAACAGCTTTTTTTTTTTTAAAGTGAGATTTTTTCTTAATTTTTTTTAATGTTTTATTTATTTTTAGGAGAGAGAGAGAGACAGCGTGAGCAGGGGAGGGTCAGAGAGAGAGGGAGTCACAGGCTGAAACAGGCTCCAGGCTCTGAGCTGGCAGTCAGCACAGAGCCCGACGCGGGGCTCGAACCCACGAACTGCGAGATCATGACCTAAGCGAAAGTCGGACGCTTAACCGACTAAGCCACCCAGGCGCCCCAAATAAAAGCCTTTTTAAAGGTGATAACAACTTAGCTTTGATCACATACAAAAACTCTACCTCTTACTCCTCCCCTGAATTTATGTTTTGATGTCACAATTTACCTCTTTTTATATTGTATATAACTTAATAAATGATTATAGCTATAGTTATTTTCAATACTTTTGTACTTAATCCTTTATACTTGAATTATGTGATTGACACACCACAATATTACAGTGTTAGAGTATTCTGAATTTGACTATGTATTTACCTTTGCTGATGTGATTTATTTTTTCATATGGTTTCATGTTGCTAATCATTATTCTTTTGTTTCTGCTTGAAGAACTTCTTTTAGCATTTCTTTTTTTTTTCTTTTTTTTTTTAATGTTTTATTTATTTCTAGGAGAGAGAGAGAGAGAGACAGCATGAGCAGGGGAGAGTCAGAGAAAGAGGGAGTCACAGACTGAAACAGGCTCCAGGTTCTGAGCTGGCAGTCAGCACAGAGCCCGACGCGGGGCTTGAACCCACGAACCGCGAGATCATGACCTAAGCGAAAGTCGGACGCTTAACCGACTAAGCCACCCGGGCACCCCTCTTTTAGCATTTCTTATAAGGTATGTCTAGGGCCTGTGAACTCGCTCAGCTTTTGTTGGTTTGGGAAAGTCTTTATCTTGTCTTTATTTCTGAAAGACAATTTTGCCTGGTAAAGCGTTCTTGGGTAGCAGGTTTTTTTCAGCACTTTGAATATATCATCCCACTCTCTCCTGTCCTGCAAGATTTCTGCTGAGAAATATGCCGATAGCCTTATGGGTGTTCCCTTATATGTGAGAAATTTTTTTCTTTTACTTCTTTTAAAATCCTCTCTTTGTCTTTGACTTTAGATAGTTTTATTTTAATGTGTCTTGGAGAAGATCATTTTGTGTTGGAATTTTTTAAAACTTCAAGTATAATTAGCATACAGTGTTTTGTTAGTTTCAGGTGTACAATACAGTGATTCAACACTTCTATACGTGTGTCAGCACTCATCAAGACAAATATACTCTCAGTCCCTTTTATCTCTTTCACTCATCCCCCCCACCCCCCAACTCCCCTCTGGCAACCATTTTGTGTTGGGATTTTGGAATGACCTATTAACTTCATGAATTTTGATGTCCAAATCTTTCCCCAGGTTTGGGAAGATCTAAGCCATGATGTTTTTTTTTTTTTCCCAGAAAACTTTAACACATTTATTTATAATCGTTATAAAGTTGAACTGCTGAAACATGTTCACTACAGCATTCTGACTTGCATCAATGCTTTACGTCCCCTCATTTATATTAAAAACTCACACGCAAATGAAAATGGAAAAATTGCCAATATCTTATTTCTGTCCCCTATTTTTCCACTTGCAGTCATCTACTTAGGTACCTTTTGACCCCATGGGAAAAAATATATCTAATGTTCAGAACTACCAATAACAGGAAGATGAGAAATATTTTTTTAAAGAACGATGTGTTTTCCACCACAGGGATTCTTACCCATGTTCTCCACATATGCGGCATGCTAGCCGGCTATCTCTTGGCATGGTTGTTACCCCGTTGGCATGGATAGCACATAGGTTGGTGTCTTCCGAGAACCACCAGGTAGGCCTTGCTTGCCTCGTGCCAAGCATCAATAGCTGCAGCACAGATCTGTTTTGAAGTCCTGAGCAATTTCTCATACTAGACGCTGGAAAGGAAGCTTGTGGGTCAGAAATTGAGTGGACTTCTGATAACGTCTAGTTTGGTGGAGTGCCACAGTACTAGGCCTGTGAGGATGAGTTTTCCACACCCCTCCAGTAGAGGGCACACTCTTGCCAGCGACTTTTGAAGCTAGTTGCTTCCTTGATGCTTTACCACCAGTGGATTGGTGAGCAGTCTGCTTTGTAGGAGCTGTGGTCCAGAGATCTCCTTACTTACCCCCTTCACCTTGGACTGGACCTGAGTGGGATGTAAGTGGCGCTGGTGTTAGCAAGTGATGGTTGTGTGGCAGTGGCTGTGACCACCAGCTGTATTTCTTTAAATAAGCTTTCCATCCCTTTCTCCCTCTCTTCTCTTTCTGGGAACTCCAGTAACATGTAGACTGTTTCTGTTAATGGTATTCTATAATTTATATATGCTTCCTTCACTCTTTTTTTTTCTCTTCTGACTAGTTGATTTCAATAACCTGTCTTCCCAGTTACCTGTTCTTTCTTCTGCTTGGTGAAGTCTGTTGTTGAAGATCTCAATTGAATTATTCCGTTCATTCATTGTATTCTTTAACTCTAGAATTTCAGAGTATTTTTTTTTAATGGTTTCTGCTTTATTGTTGAATGTGTCATTAGTTAATGCTGTTTTCCTCATTTCATTTAGGTTTCTGTGCTTTCTTGTACTTTACTGAATTTCTTTAAGAGGATTATTCTGAATTAAATTTTTTTTTAATTTTTTAAATGTTTTTTTTTTTAAGAAATTTATTTCTGAGAAAGAGAGAGAGAGAGGGAGAGGGAGAGGGTGAGAGGAAGGGAGGGAGGGAGGGAGGGAAGGAGAGAGAGAGAGAGAGAGAGAGAGAGAGAAGGGTCAGAGAGAAAGGGAGACAGAGGATCTGAAGCAGGCTCCAGGCTCTGATCTAGCTGTCAGCACAGAGCCTGACGTGGGGCTTGAACTCGGGAATGGCGAGAACATGACCTAGGACACAGTTGGACGCTTAACTGACTGAACCCCCCAGGCACCCCAGGAATTCTTTGCCAGATAGTTCATAGCTCTCTTTAGTGTCGTCGGTAGTTGGGGTTTTATTAGTTTCTTTTAGTGGCATCATGTTTCCTTGATTATTATCTTTGGGGACTTGTGTTGTTCTCTGTGCATTTAAGGAAGCAGTGCATCTTCCAGTTTGTATAGTCAGCAGGCTTCAGCAGGCAAAGAGCTTCACTAGTCAGCCTGTCCAAAGATTCTTGGTGAGCCACCTGGCGATGTCCATGCCAGTAGATTGCTGCTGGGGTCATTTAGCAGTCAGATCTGATGACTTCAGCCTTGAATTTCCAAGTAATGGTAAAGTACTAATGTGAGCATGCATCAAGTAATGTTTTTAGCTCTCTGCTTCCTGGACTTCCTCCCTATATTAAGTGTTTCTCTGACTTTGCAGATGAACAGTGAAGTCTCAAGGCCCGCCAAAGCCTCAGGGCCTTTCTTGAGCCCTAAAGTTTCTATGCAACTCACTCAGAAAGCTCTTCTAAATTCTCCCCAAAGTACCCCCTTTCAGTGCTTTCTTGATATATTATCAACACTAGAATGAATTTCAGAGATAACTTTTAAGATATCTCCGCTTGGGGAGATTGGTATGAGGAGGACGATAATGTACAGTGCCAGCACTTCTGTCATATTTTGTAGCCAAATTCAAGTTCCTATCACATGTTCCCTTGCTACTTTTCTAAATATAAATAAAGGATAGACCACTCAAAGATGAAAAACAATCAAAAATAACTGTGTGGGAGTCATGAACAGAACTGACACCTCAGAAAATTGAATTAGTAAATAAGAAGGCAAACTTGAGCAATTCCTAGAACACAGAGAAAAAGAGAAATGAAAATAATGAACGTGGTGACAGTAAATACGGGGGAGAGGTTGAACAGATAAGGGCTACAAATAAAGACAGCTAGCAGACAGGTGAGAACATGGGAAACAGAAGCAATACTTCAGAAAAACACATGGGCCAGACGTTTCTGATCTCAAGGACAGCATTACATCTAGAATAAGGGGGTTCACTGCGTTCTAGGAAAAATTAATAAAAAATAATTCACATCAGGTAAAATGATTAAATGTCACAAAGAACCCTAGCTGTCAAGTCTCTCCAGTAAAAACTAGATGTGTTAACCTAATAATAGTTATCCGTAAAGAAACATGATCAGACTACCGTTAGTCTTTTCCAAAATACTAAATTGAAGAAAACAATAGATCATCAACTGCAGAGCCGAGAGGGTAGAGGGTGTGAGTTAAAGTCTAAATTAGACCAAGATATCAAATTCTCATTCACTTCTGCATAGGTTTGAAAGAAATGCTATCTATCTATCTATCTATCTATCTATCTATCTATCTATCTAATATCTATATCTATATCTATCTTTTATCTATCTATCTATCTATCTATCTATCTATCTATCTATCTATCTATCTATCTATCCATCCATCCTAAACATTTATAGTCCCAGGGTTTGTGCCGCCAGAAGCTTTTAATGTTTAGGGGACCCATTTAGGAAAAGAATACAAATTTAGGTGTGACAGTGAACATTTGTTTAGGCCAAGAAAGCACACCAAATTGCAAAGTTGATAAACACTACAAACATGACTGCATTTTCCAAAAACATTTGTTGACAGTTTGCAATTACAGAAGATATTAATAAGGACCATAAGGAGAAGTCAAATATATTATTTTTCTGTTGAGATTACTTGTCAGACACAGTGGTCACTTAATTATCTCCCTCTTAGTTAATCTCTGAGCAGCATTTCACATAGTTGGCTATTCCCGGCTTATTGAAATACCTTCCTCTATCTGTGTCCATGACATGGCATACTTCTGTTTTTTAAATATAGTTTATTGTCAAGTTGGTTTCCATATAACACCCAGTTCTCATCCCCACAATTGCCCTCCTTCATGCCCATCACTCATTTTCCCTTCTCCCCCACCCCCATCAACCCTCAGTTTGTTCTCAGTATTTAAGAGTCTCTTGTGGTTTGCCTCCCTCCCTCTCCCCCACTATTTTTCCCCTTCTCCTCCCCCATGGTCCTGTATTAAGTTTCCCCTGTTCCATATATGAGTGAAAACACATGGTATCTGTCTTTCTCTGCCTGACTTGTTTTGCTCAGCATAACACCCTCGAGTTCCATCCATGTTGCTACACATGGCCAGATTTCATTGTTTCTCATTGCCATGTAGTATTCCATGGTATAGATAAACCACATCTTTTTGATCCATTCATCCGTTGATGGACACTTAGGTTCTTCCCATTGTTTTGGCTACTGTGGAGAGTGCTGCTATGAACATTGGGGTACGTGTGCTCCTATGCCTCAGCATTTCTGTATCCCTTGGGTAAATTCCTAGCAGTGCTATTGCTGGGTCCTAAGGGAGTTCTATTTTTAGTTTCCTGAGGAACCTCCACATTGTTTTCCAGAGGGGCTGCCCCAGTTTACATTTCCACCAACAGTGTAGGAGGGTGCCCATTTCTCCACATCCTTGCCAGCATCTAGAGTCTCCTGATTTGTTCCTTTTAGCCACTCTGAGTGGTGTGAGGTGGTATCTCAGTGTGGTTTTGATCTGCATTCCCTCATGATGAGGGACACTGAGCATCATTTCATGACACTGCACACTTCTGTTTTTTCTACCTATTTTACTGGGTGACCCCTTTCAGTCTCTTTTCCTGGCTTCTCTTCCCTTGGACCTCTGGAAAATGATGTCCCAAGAATTTAAACCTGGGCCACTTTTCTGCTGTTACTCCACTCACTTCTTAGGTGATTCCATTTGCTACATGCTTGTAAGTAACAAACAGTTTCCAAGGATCCCAGATCTGTATCCTGCCCTGACATCTCCACTGAGCTTCTGACTTATTAGGACATATCCAAGTCCTTCACGATACCCTTCCCTGGGTATCAAATAGACATCTCAAATCTAGCACATGACCGACCTTCTGATTTCCCTCTAAGCCTGTACCTCTCCTAGTCGTTTTAAACTTTAAAAAAAAATGTTAATTTATTTTTGAGGGAGAGAGAGCATGAGCAGGGGAGGGGCAGAGAGAGAGAGGGGTATAGAGGATCTGAAGCAGGCTCTGAGCTGACAGCAGCAAGCCCAATGCGGAGCTTGAACTCATGAACCGTGAGATCATGACCTGAGCTGAAGTCACTCAACCTACTGAACCCCCCAGGTCCCCTCTCCTAGCCTTTTTAGATGTCAACAGCTAGCACCACCATGAATGTAATTGCTTACACCAAAAACTTCAGGAAAATCCCTGATTTTTCTTGAATCTTCCAAATTGGAGCCATCAACATATCCTTTCAATTCTGCTTCCAAAATAGCTTCTGAGTATGTGGACTTGTCCCTAATTCTTCCACCACCAGTCTGGCCTAAGTCACCCTTATATCCTGCTTGGACTTCAGTGATGGCTTCCTAACTTATCTCTCTGCCTCATTCCTCCGTCTCACTGACTCGCAGGTGCCAGAGTGATATTTTTAAAATGTAATTCTTATCATGTCACTGCCATGGTTAAAGTCCTCTGGTGGCATGCAGGTTTACCTGGGATACAACCCAAATAGTTTACCCTGGCTTACAAACAAGGCTTTCCGTGATCCGGACCTTCCGCCTCTCCAACTGTGGTCCCCAGCACTTCCTACCTAGCTCACTATGCTCCAGTCACGCTGGCCTTCTTTCTGTCCCTTGAGTGTCTTTCCTTGGGGCTTTGCTTACTAGCATTCTCCTCCATAAGTTGTACAGAGCTGTCTACGTCATTCAGGCCTTGCCTTCCCTCCTACCTCCTCAGCAAGACCACTCTGAAACTCTTGTTTGAATAGTAGTCTCCCCCTAGTCATGATCATAGTCGCTTATTTTAATCCTCTTCAGTACAAATATCTTTATCTGATCTTTTATTTTTTTATTTTGTATTTAAATCCTTTGTGGGTTTCCTCCCCCCCCCCCACCTAAATGTAAGCTTCATCTTTTATTTACAGCGGTCTCCCAAATGCCTGGCACACAACCTGGCACAGAGTTGTGGCACTCAATGCATGTGTCAGCAAAATGAATGAATGCTTGAGTGAACACGGGTGCCTACCTTTCAAACCGTGGAAGAGGATGAAAGCAACTGTATGAAGGACATTGAACTCCTTAGAAGGGAGTCCTTCTAAGGTGCAATAAGAAGTTTTTTTCTTTTTCTCCACTGTTACCTTAAATCCATCTTGGGGAATGTTTTTTGGAGTCCAAGAATGAAATTTTAGGCAGTCTTCATAGCTCATCCACTCCGTCTTAGTCGATGTAAAGTCCTCTGGTTTCTTTCATTTGTAATTGTTCCATTTTAGTAACGAATGTGTGTAGTCTAGGGTAATAGTGACAGAACTTTGAACTTCATGGTGAAGAATTCTGTCCTCCACATGAATGTGTTTCCCTCACACATCTCCTCTTTTCTCCACCCCCGCCCTGCCAGACAAGCAGGTGGCTACAGTTTCTGACCTCTCCAGAATAGAAGACAGGTGAAAGGAGAGGTCAGGCTCAAGAAGTTCTATCTCAACTGGGATTTAAGGTGTCTTGTGTTGGTGTCTCTGGATATAGCAGTTGTTTGGAGTTGCTTCTCCTTGGGCTTGGTGGATGGTCGCATTGGACTCTTTTCCTTGGTGGCACATATATATATTCTTTGGGGATCCCCCAGTTGTGATAGTCAATCAACACTGGTTGCCTCCATTTTCTCTTGAGAATTCAGCATTTTTATCTTCTATTGGATCACTTTACCCTGGTATGCAGTCTGCCTTGGCAAGATTTTATTTATTTAAAATGTTTGTTTATTTATTTTTGAGACAGAGTGAGTGAGCACAGACAGGAGAGGGGCAGAGAGAGAGAGAGGGAGACACAGAATCCGATGTGGCCTCCAGCTCTGAGCTGTCAGCACGGAGCCCGATGCAGGGCCTGAACCCATGAACCGCGAAATCATGACTTGAGCCGAAGGTGGGTGTTCAACTGACTGAGCCACCCAGGCGCCCCTGCATTGGCCAGATTTTAAAAAGGCCTCAGGTGAATAGCTCTCCCTACCACCTGGCCCACATCTCACATTTGGTCCATGAGAAACAGCATCCTGGCCCCTAGTCAGTGAGTGCATAGCTAGGTCCCAATGCTGCCGTGTCAGCCAATTGTCATGACGTCTCTTGATGTTAGAGTCCTCAGGTATCTATGTCTACTGCGATCCCCACCCCCAGTTTCTAGTTCTGGTTCACAACTGAACAAACATGTGAAAAGGTATAACATATATTATTAATATTTATTAATATTAACACATACTATATGAATGAATATATTCTATAATATTAACTAATATATAACACTGTATTATCACAAGAATGACTAGAAATGCCAGATTGCCCATTAATAGAACCCTACTGAATATAGCAAAAGCACTGTAGCTGCTAGGATTTAAAGCCTATACCTGAGATCCAGCATTTGTTTAACATGTATCTACTCAAATATGTCTTTTTCTTTGACATTCCTCCACTGCCTTTACGTTTATAAGTTCCTGACCCTCAAGAGAGGTGATGAGCACTCATTTGTGATTTTTATATTTGTCAAACTTCCCATGGCCTTTACAATTAAAATAATAAACTATAGTTAACACTGCAATTAATCTTAAACCCAAATTGCAGGCGTAGAAACATATTGGGTAATCCCTTACAACGTGACCCCTTTATCCGTAAGCTTAGTGCAAGACTAGGCTTCCAAAGCTTCTCTGGTAGTCCTTGGAATGATGCTTTGTGTCTGTGTTGCCGATTCATCCTGCCTTGAGCAGCAGGAAGCCTGCAGTAGCAGGAGGATGATCGAAAGAGTAAGGACTTTGGAGTCGGGTAGATCAAGCCTCTGATTCCAGCTTATCTCACTCAGTAGCTCTTTGACTGGGGCCAATTTATCCAACCCCTCGGAATTACATTTGCAAAATGTCAGCAAAACTAGGGTTGCCATGACCATTAACTGAAATAATATATGTGGAGCATCTAGTGCATAAAAAATGTTCTCTCCCTTTTTTTTTCTCTTCCCCCCCGCCCCCTGGGCCTTTGGCAGCTAGCTCGACATTCCTTATTGACATGCTCGTCAGGGATAGTTGTTAAAATCACTTGCTCTGTAAACTGAGGAAGTCAGTTGGCTGGACCTGAATTAAAAATTATAAGAGGGAAGTTGTATTTTCCACGTAATATAGCACAGAACATTCTGGTAGAACACAAGCTGAACTGAGAGTCAATTCATGAAAGCAAGCCGATTTTCCTGCCAATGTGTTTTTGCCTATCAGCCAGTTTTTGTTAAGTTATCCTGCCGTGACAGCCTCCGACTCTGAGTAGCTTCCGACGATAAAAGTGTTTCTCACTCAGCTTTTACGACCCCGTACAGGTCGGGTGTGGCTCTGCCTTCATTCTGAGAACAAAGCGAAAAGGAGCAGGCCCTTCCTGAGACCTGCCAGGCTGGGGACGGCGGGGAAGGTGGCAGAGTGGGGTCCTGTGTCCTGGCACGGCCCTTAAAGGTTCTGCTCAGAAGCACCCACAGGACCCCCCAGCCCCCAGGTCCGTGGCCAGGCCAAGTGACGTGCCCGAGTCTGACGTCAGTGAGGCGAGAAGTAGAATTCTCCTGCGGACATGACCCAACAGTGAGGTTTGGGGCAAGGTTGGGGGTAGCAGGTGGTATACCAGTACCATTGAGCCCACATGGGCTGCCAAGTGTCAGGCTGTCACCTGACGTAACTGCAGAGTATCTGAGGTGGGAGGAAGATTGCAGGAACTTGAACGAAATGGTGTGACGGGTGTGCGGTCCGGTCATTTCTAGGTTCCGCGCGGTCTATCACGGTGGCGTTGCCAACATCTCCTCTGGTGCCCGAGTATCACAGCATGTGTTTTCTGCTCTGCAGAGATGCCTCCCTTCAGCTATGATGGAACGTTCTAATCTCCGGCTCTGGGTCTAGTCAAGGATGGCCTGTTTGCAAACGGCACTTCTGTGTCCTTTGTAGTTATTACAGTGAGTGTGCGCCTCCGTGCACCTTCCGTGGGGACTGGCATGGTTATCAGCGGACTGTTTTTTTCCGCAGAAACAAAGCTTGTTTGTGTAGACTGATGTGTGTCTTTTCTTTCTCCAAATAATGACTAAAGAAGAAATCCACCGTGTTTCCCTTTTGGGCCTTTCATGGCTAGAAATCTTGGTACCCAAGTCACTGCCAAACCGTGGTCATTGACTTGACTCAGCTGCCTCGTAGAATTTTGTCTCTCTGCTGACTTTAAATAGTTCCTCTTCCCTTGAATCCCCTGATTGTCCAGATTTGCATTTTTTAAAACTTCTAACCTGCCTTTAATGTTTGGGGGAAATAGTTCAATACTGAACACCCCCCCCCAAATAAAAATGTCAAGCACAATTATAAACTGACTCAGAGGAAAATGTTCCAGTTCTTACTAACGTATATACGGAGAGATGGAGGATCTTAGGACCAAAGTTGAATTCACTGTGGAAACAATCGAGCCCTAAACTGAAACAGAACAATGGGGCGCCTGGGTGGCTCAGTTGGTTAAGCCTCCAACTTCGGCTCAGGTCATGATCTCAAGGTCCGTGGGTTCGAGCCCTGTGTCGGGCTCTGTGCTGACAGCTCAGAGCCTGGAGCCTGTTTCAGATTCTGTGTCTCCCTCTCTCTCTGACCCTCCCCCGCTTGTGCTCTGTCTCTCTCTGTCTCAAAAATAAATAAACCTTAAAAAAAAAACTGAAACAAAACACTTCATGTGTGTCACAGAGAGTTGTATGTAAATGCTTTTATGCATCGAAATCTTCAACTAGAATGTGAACCTGATGAAGGCAGGATTCCTTGTCCTGCTCGTATTCCCAGGGTCTGCGTCAGAGCCCCAAAAGGAAAGAAGCATTTTCTGTCCATAAGGTGCCCTGCTGTGTGGTGGAACTCAAGAGATGAGGCAATTTTTCTGAGGCCACGGCGCTGGGAAACGGTGGAAGTGGAATTAAAACTGAGTGGAGCATCCTTCGCGTTTGTGCTGTTTGCATCAGACCAGTATTTCCCAAAGTGAAGTAACATGCGTAACACTGCACAGGAGTGACATGGTCTGGGGTGTACGTGCAAGAACATCTTCAGCTTGAAAGTTATGCATTTATTTTCATGTGTGGCAAAAATAATTAGCGTAAGAACACCTCTGATTTCGTGGATCTTATGAGCTAAGATGAAGCCCAATTTATTTAAGTGGAAAATGTGGATCAACTAAAAGGGCAACGTTAAGTAAATAAGGGGCGCCTGGGTGGCTCAGTTGGTTAAACATCTGACTTCAGCTCAGGTCATGATCTTGGCAGTTCGTGGGTTTGAGCCCCATATCGGGCTCTGTGCTGACAGCTCGGAGCCTGGAGCCTGCTTTAGATTCTGTGTCTTCCTCTCTCTCTCTCTCCCTCCCCCGCTTGTTCATTTTCTCTCTCTCAAAAATAAATAAACATTTAAAACAGATCAATGTTAAGTAAATAATAATATGGGTGATATAACAGACGCGGAAGGTAGCTTGTACATGCTAGCAAGGACAGAAGTCTGGGAAACAATGTGGTACACTCTGCTGCATAACTCCCATCCGTTCCACACATTTATCATGTAACATATTTATCTTATGATACATCATACTTACCGTGAGATCCATTGGGCTTCCCCCCACCCCCCACGCCAAGCACTTACCAGGGGACTGAGAGTACAAAGCTTAACAGATGCGTTGCCTCCCCTCAGGAGCCTTTCAGTAAGCATCTCAAAGCCACCTGAAATCAGCCACATCTATGGTGGAGGCAATTTTTTTCCAGGGCTTTAAGCTATGAATATTTCTGTCCACCAGTTCTACCCAGGTATTTAAATTTTTTTTCCATTATAAGTTTGGTTCATCCTCAATTGCGTGGCTATTTCCTTCTTCACTTTAAAACAGCAATTTCGAGGGAAGTTAGTTAGCTTTGTGGCTCAGTCAATCAAAGGTCAGTTATCAGCGCTGATTAAATAGGGTGTTGTCTCTTTACATTTGTGATATCGGCTTTAAGAATAAGGATGCCAGAGAGCTGGCTCTCAGGTGAATCTGTGCCCTATAAATAGAAAAGATAATAAGGTACTTCAGCTTTCTGCTAGTAAAACTTTATGTAGGGTCTTGCTGGCTAAAATTATAGGTATTTAGAATGTCAGGAAGGGGAAAAAACTTATTACGGTAAAATAGCACAAAGTTTGCCTCTCTGTAATAGTTATGAGTTTTTTCCTCGCTTAAAATAACATGATTTTATGAGTTTATATTACCTGCTGGAAATTAAGAAGAGAGCTGCATTTTGCAGATCTTTAAGCATTGATTACATAAGTATTTCTGGATGAAGCATCATTTGAATTTTCCTTTAAAAGCCAAACTGACGCTTTTTGCTCTATCCTTTTTGTTATTATTTTCTCAGTGATGGGTTTGTAAAGCACATGATCACTCCTATTCTCGTGAGCATTCATTTTGTAGCTAGTAACCATCTTTGGTCTGAGAAAAAGTTCTGCAAAAGAAGCAATAGAGAAATCTAGGTACTGTTAGGTGTTGGGTGGCAGTAGTGTTTATGAATATTTTATTTTATTTTTTTTAAATTAATATTTATTTATTTATTTTTGAATGTTTTATTTATTTTTGAGACAGAGAGAGACAGAGTATGAGAGGGGGAGGGGCAGAGAGAGAGGGAGATACAGAATCTGAAGCAGGCTCCAAGCTCTGAGCTGTCAGCACAGAGCCCGATGCGGGGTTCGAACCCACGAACGTGAGATCATGACCTGAGCCGAAGTTGGAGGCTTAACCAACTGAGCCACCCAGGCACCCCAATGTTTATTTATTTTGAGACAGAGACAGAGCATGAGCAGGGGAGGGTCAGAGAGCGAGGGAGACATAGAATCCGAAGCAGGCTCCAGGCCCTAAGCCATCAGCACAGAGCCCAATGCAGGGCTCGAACCTACGAACTGTGAGATCATGACCTGAGCCAAAGTTGGATGCTTCACTGACTTAGCCACACAGGCGCTCCTGTTTATGAATCTTTTAGTTGCTTTTTCTAGAGCTGCATTTTATTATCACCACATTATTTTCTCAATCATGTCTTAATCTAAATATATGTTAATGTGAATTAATTTTCTTTTCGCTGGAGAACACTTGAAGCAATGGTTATAGCTCGGGTAGTTATATCTCCAGATAGAAAATGATTAAGGAATGATAGGGCCCGTGATGGCTGAATTTTGAGCTAAACATCAATTCCTCCCACAGTTTCCCCAGAATATTGGATATTCAGGACCTGAGCGGGTGGCGGGATTTCAACCAAACTGATGTAGCTTAACTAATGTACGTATAGCGGTTTGGGTCCAATCGGGACAGAAAACACTGATTTGGAACTGAGAGGTCATACCCTGGTAACTGACACTCTGCCTTTGGCCTTCACCATGTCTGTGGCACTTGGTTCCTCTGCTTCTCCCCTCACCCTCTCATCCCAGTGCGCTTTGAACAGGGCAGCCAAGGCGAACACGCTAACACGGAGATTAACACGGAAAGGAGGCCACGTCCCTCCTCTTTGCGAGAACCTCTTGTGGTTCCCATGTTACTCGGAGAACAGGCTAACGTCCTTAAATCCACTGGGTCACGTACAACCTGTGTCCTTCTCCCCTGCTTGGTACCTCTCTGAGCCCACCTTCTACTACCATCCCCTTCGCCAATGTGCCCCTCAGTCGCAGCGGTGCTCTCGCTGTGCCTCCCACCTGCGGGGGGGTCCCGGCGTTAGACCTTGGCACTTGGTGTCTCCTCTCCCTAGAGGGCTCTTCCTTGCTGTATAGTACGGGGCTTGCCGCTTGACTTTCTTGGCTTGCGTGTCACGTTCTTAACGACACCTTCCCTGGGCATCTGTCTCACATTCCAACTTGCTCTTAACCCTTCAGGTCCCTTTTGTATGCTTGTTTTCTTTTCTCTTCCATTCTGGAGCACTACAGCTCCCTAATCAGGCCTGCCAGGGTTATGCTAGTACCTGTTTTCTAGGGATTTTATCAAGATTTCTGTTTAGGGGCCCCTGGGTGACTCAGTCAGTTAAACGTCCGACTTTGGCTCAGGTCATGATCTCACGGTTTGTGGGTTTGAACCCCGCATCAGGCTCTGTGCTGACAGCCAGCTCAGAGCCTGGGGCCTGCTTCCGATTCTGTGTCTCCCTCTCTCTCTGTCCCTCCCCCACTCATGCTGTCTCTCTCCCTCTCTCTGCCCCTCCCCTGCTTTCTCTCTCTCTTTCTCTTTCTGAAAAATAAATAAATAAACTTGAAAAAAGATTTTATATATATATAAAAGCGCAGGCCCTGACACATGGAATACTCAAGAAAGAATTGCCATATACAGCGGACAAGCCTGAGGAAGGATGACCTATGCAAAACTGTGTGGGGTCTTTGGAAACCCCTTTTTCCTAGATTAGGGGCAGGCCCCGTCCTACACTGAATGCTGGCCAGGAGACCACCTTGTCACACAGTGAGTACCGACTCTCAAGTCCTTCCCCTTCTGATGGCAGGAAGAGGCGCCTCCAGGCAAGCACGGGGGAAGTGTGCCAAGGGAGACAGCACAGCGCTCTGACTAGTTGCTAAAGAGGACACTCCCAGAGGGGTTGGTTGGTCAAGGCTGTGACCGTGTCATGTTCTCACTGCAGGGCCTGGCAAAGGAGCATGAGTAAGATGTGACAGCGTCACGTGATGAGCAGCGCCTGGAGGAGTGGCCACGTGCAGGCACACGCACTGTGCCTCCTCATATGCCCACCATCCCCCCTCCCCCCTCCCCCTCTCCGTTTTCATTTGTTCATCAGTTCCATCCATCCATCCATCCACATGGAGGAACTCAGGCTTTGAGATCCCTTCTTCCTTGCGGGCCTCTGCCCCTGGTCATTGCCAACATCATGGCGCTACCTCCTTTCTGTGGCCCCCGCTCCACTTCCTGCCTCAGCACAAACTACTGTAGTAGTGTCCTCACCAGTCTTCCCGTCTCCCTAACGTAGCATCTGTAACACGGCCGGCCGTTCCCGTTCTGACACCATGCACTGAGCATTTTCTATATTTCACACTCGGTTTTAGGTGGGTCACCTTTATTATTCCTTTGATTTTTCCAGCAACATTTTGAGCCCAGGACTGGCCACAGCTCACATTATAAATGCAGAAACAAGTTCAGAGGCGTTAGATGGCTTGTTCTAGCTCTTTCAGCTCAGCGGTGCCAAGGTTCAAGTCTCAGCATTTTTGTACCACCTCTCAAACATCTTGCCAAAGCACAGATCCCTTTGCAAAATTAAACCTTGGCATTTAACGATCTTCACAGTCTGACCCTATCCTGCTTCAGATCGTTTTCACCCACCTAATTGCCCCTGAGAGTTCACTGTCCAAGTTAACCAGCCGAATGCCTCCCTCCTGATAGATAATCTAGGGACTGCACTGCACCGTGACATCGCATGTGCTTCCTCTCTGCCTGTAGTACACTCTCCTTCCTAGTCGGTCAAACTTCCTGTAATTTTTCAGGCTCAGGTTAATTGCTGCATCCTTCATGAAACCTTCCTCAAGGCTCATGGGGCAGGATTCATGGCATTTTTTTCTACAGTGCCACAGAACTCTGCATTTATTTCGACTATAGTGTTTTTTTCATTCTGACTTCTATTACACTTGTTCATATATTTGTCTCCTCTCTCTGGACCAAAAGTTCCTTCCGGGCAGAGACGATGTCTGATTTATCACTCAATTTTCATCACCCAGCATAGTGCCTGGTACATAAAGTCTCATAAGAAAGGCTTGTTGAATGCAGAATGGATATTGGACTTCTCCACGGTGGTAGTAGCTCTGAGTTATTGGGTTGATCCCCACTTGCTGTAATTAGAGCATTCGGCCAGGCCCCTCCAGTCAGGGCTGGGAGCCTCACGCTCAGGCTCCCAAGATAGCCTGCACACTTTGGACATTGGGTTGTAACTATCTGTTGATGTATCTGCCTTCCTTGCTAGTCTGCTTGAAATTTAGGAAACATTGTGTCAAGCCCAATGACTATGACTCGCTGAATGGGTTTTGAGCGAATAAATGAAGATGGACTGGACCTACTCGGTGCCTGGTATTCTACTTGCACTGAAGGGTTATGCTTTTTCTCATTGATTCCCTGTGGATGCTAAACCATTGAGTCAATCAACAATAAATCAATGTGATTGGCAGAGAAATGGGTGAGTCAGTTGTTCTTTGAGGGAAAGGGAAGATAATGGAACGATTTGGCCATAATTGTGATCACAGCGACTATACATGTGCGGCTTCTGCTGCCCGTGGAGGCCTAGCCTGAAACAAATGGACCGGGTGTTTGGCCAGTATAAGCACCCCCACCGTCAAGGTAATAGTACAAATGAATATCTGGTCCCTATCTGCTGTCAGGAGGTCTATTACTTTTTTTAAAATGTTTATTTTATTTTATTATTTTTTTGAGAAAGAGAGAGCGAGAGTGAGTGCACAAGTGGGGGGGGGGTGGGAGGGCAGAGAGGGAGAGAGAGAGGGAGACGCAGAATCTGAAGCAGACTCCAGGCTCTGAGCTGTCACCACAGACTCTGACGAGAGGCTTGAACCCATGAACCATGAGATAAAGACCTGAGCTGAAGTTGGATGCTTAACGACTGAGCCACCCAGGGGCCCCTGTCACTTTTTGTCTAATTTCCCATTTCAAGAGTATCAAGTTCTGATCATCAGTTTCAACAAAACCAAACAAGAGGCTTGATATTTTATAAGAATAAGCACATGGAAAAAGACTCAGCAGAACTGAAAAATGTCATGCAGAATGGCCTGTGACATTATCAACATAATGTCCTGACCTTAGTTATTCAATCCCTTCGTCGAAAAATTCAAAATATTTGCCTACATAAATCCTTCAATGGTATTTTCTCTTTCCTGATGCCAACCCGTCTGGCTTGAGAGTTTGTAAACCAGATGACTTTTCGATTCTCACAAGTGTGACATTTTTATGAACATAATAACATAAAAATATGTATCAGTGCCAACTGATCTTAAATATTTTCTATCAAAGTGTGACCTTTTCCGGTCCAAATAGTATCTAAATCTTTTTTTCCTCGTGCTCACATAACCTGTGAGAAAGTCAAATAATGTAATCTGAAATGCAAAGGTATGTTTAGGAAAATTGGTTAAGCCCAGATGTTTATTCGGGGATTGCAACAGCTTGATGTAGCTGCTGATTGAAAATGAAGCTACAGGCTCGTGGGTTCGTTGGTCTGAACCACCTTTCGGATGAGCCGGGCTGGAGGACAGATCACATGTGTTCATAAAGAAGAATATCAAGGGGAATTGGGAGAACCAGTCCGAGGGGCTAGATTATAGTTCATGGCGTATTCAGAGGCCGTTTGCTCCCTCCCTAGTGCTTGCAGGTGCCCAGAAGGTCTGTAACTTTCAATCTTTTGAAAGGTCGGAGCATATCTAACTCAGGCCCCCTCTCGCTTCTAAACTTGCTCCAACTCTGCACCGAGGAAGAGGGAGAGACACACAACGTCCTTGCTGTGGAGTCCGCAGCACTCAGATACAAAGGGTTCAGTGATCCTGTCATAGTACGTGACTCAAGAGAAATGTCCAAAGGGTAAAAGTAATCAGTTTCTTTTCTTAACAGGATGGGGGATCTTCCCCTTTCTTTTTGGCAAAGTCCTCCTCGTCTGTGAGAGCCTGAGAAGAGCCCGGATAGCCTCCACTGTGCTCGCCTCGGCTAATAATCCTGTGCCCCTTTAGGGTGCCCTCTCTGTGCCGGCCTCCGTGTGAGGCAGTGATGCAAAAACAAACTTTGTTCTCAAGTAACTTACGGTACAGAAGGGAAGACAGACACAGGAGCACAAATCCCAAAGTATGACTGTGAGATGCCGCTCGCACGGAAATAGCTACATCATGTAGTAATAAAAAGTGTCTCAAGCTGCCTGGGAAAATTATAGGAGACTTTTCTGAAAACGTGGTAAAACTAACCCTTGATCTTATTTACAAACAAAAATAGTTTTTAAAAGATTTCAAAAGGTGTCTCAATGATTCTAAGAACAAGAAATGGAAACCAGAAATGGAAATCTAGAAGGATTCTTGCTTCGTGCTTCTTTATTCTTTTTTTTTTTTTATGTTTGTTTTATTTTTGAGACAGAGAGAGACAGAGTATGAGCAGGGTAGAGTCAGAGTGAGAGGGAGACACAGAATCTGAAACAGGCTCCAGGCTCTGAGCTGTCAGCACAGAGCCTGATGCGGGGCTTGAACCCACGGACTGTGAGATTATGACCGGAGCCGAATTCGGCCACTTAACCGACTGAGCCACCCAGGTGCTCCTCTTTATTCTTTTTGAAGAGTTGACTTCAGTCTGTCTCTCTCCCTCCTTCTCACTCTCTTTTTCTCTCCCAGCCAGCGATTAGTACTTCAATGAACCCATAGTGAAATATGGCCATTTGAATTTACAGCCTCACTTAGAGAGTGCTTCCTGGAAAAAGCGAACCCAATTGGCCCGAATAATGTCAGTGTGTGCCCCTAACCCAACACGCTATACCTAGGGGTCATGGTCATGCAGCAGAAGTATACTTGCTGGGTCACCAACTCCTCGATGGTGAGAGGCATTCCCAGCGAAAGATGCCTGGGCTGCTACCACTAGGTACTCATGACAAATACCACGTGCAAAGAAATTCCAGTAGTTCCGTGTGACTAAAACATAGGTGTTACGTGGGGAGAGAGGCAAAGAGAGGAGGTATAATGCTAGGCAGAGGCAGCATTGTAAGGGCTTCGAATTTGGACTTTGTCTTGCAATGTGGTACGATGAACTTTGCCAGGAACAGCGATCCATGGCACTACTAATTGATATAGAGAATTCTGCAGATGCAGCAGTTTGCAGAATATTATATCTACAACTGTGTATTGTACATAATAATATTGTATACACTAATGATATTATATATAATATTGTATGTGATATATTGGATATGTTCTTGGACACTGTGTACTATTATATATTATTAGTACTATTTTGAGGTACTTACATCAAAGTGAAGGTGCTACAGAAAAGCTATCATTTACTGAGCACTTATAGTGTGCCAGGTGCTGCACTTTGCATATATTATCTTTTTTTTTTTAAGAAAGAGAGAGGAAGAGAGAGAGAGAGAGAGAGAGAGAAAGCGCATGAGTGGGGGAGAGGGACAGAGCGAGAGAGAGGAATAATTTTAAGCAGGCTCCATGCCCAGGGCAGAGCCTGACGTGGGCCTTGATCTCATGTCTGTGAGATCATGACCTGAGCTGAAATCAAGAGTCTGATTTAACCGGCTGGACCTGTACATATAGTTTGAAGGAGAAATCAATGTTTACTGAGTTCTGGAGGTTGTCTATTACTTCAGCAAATCCTGGTCCTTTCTGCTAGTATAGTTAACAATTGCTGTTGAGTAATAGTATCTCTCCCTGATTTCTATGCACTGTCCCCCTCAGTTCCCAATCTCTCCTCTTTACTTAGCATTTCCTTGCTTTGCAGTGGTAGCCTGGGGGGCTCTGTTGGCTAAGTGTCCAACTTCGGCTCGGGTCATGATCTCATGGTTTTGTGAGTTGGAGCCCCGTGTCGGGCTCTGTGCTGGCAGCTCAAAGCCCGGAGGCCGCTTCAGATCCCGTGTCTCCCTCTCTCTCTACCACTCCCCACTCACACTCTGTCTCTCTGTTTGTCTCTGTCTCAAAAATAAATAAACATTAAAAAAAAAAAAACCCCAAGAAGAACAGTGCCTTTCAAACTTCTTCTCTTGAATATCACCAAGGGCAGAAGAGACTGATTGGAGCTGAGATGGGAGCTATGAAATGCAAGCATAAAATGTGTTTAAAGTCTCCCACTCTACCTAAAAATTTTATGCAAATTTGAATTCTTATTCATTATGTATCTTTGTTTTAACTTAAAACAAAGTTTTCCCACAAGTCATCAAGGGGTAGTGATTTTTTCAAGAAATGTGTCCTATAGATTGTTTACTACATACGTTAGATAATCAGAAAAAAAAATATCTGGACTCTATTATCTTAGCTCCCCAAAGAAATGCCTTCACTGTGATTTAATGTTATTTTTTTGGATTTTTATAGAGGTCTGGCTGAGGAAAGTCTATGTGAAGAAAGCACCTGTGTCTTTTATCAAAGTGCACTCACAAATATTGTCTAAAATAGTACACAGGAAGTACTTAATACAGGAAGCCATGCAATACACTGTTGTCAAGTTTTCCCTGTGTCCTTGATACCCCCTCCCCACCCTACCCCCAGGTGTCCATATATCTCAGCTTGAGGAGTAAGACCTGGGCACAGCGGTTCCCAAAGCGTGGTGCCTGGACCAGCCTCATCGACATCACTTGGGACCTTGTTAGGAATGAATATTTCCAGACGCCCCACCCCAGACCTACTGAATCAAAAACTGGGCTTGGAACACAGCAATCTGTGTGGTTTTTTTAAAATATTTTTTATTTCTGAGAGAGTGTGATCAGGGGAGGGTCAGAGAGAGAGGGAGATACAGAATCCCAAACAGGCTCCAGGCTCTGAGCTAGTTGTCAGCACAGAGCCCGACGCGGGGCTCAAACCCACTAACCGTGAAATCATGACCTGAACCAAAGTCGGATGCTCAACCGACTTTGGACGACTGAGCCACCCAGTCATCCCCCAACAATCTGTGTTTTGACAAACCCTCCACTACTGTAGCAGATGCCTCAGCCCAGGGGAAAATGATTGAAGTGGGCATGGTCACCATTTTGTCTTGTTTTTATTCCCATTCCAGCTGCCTGGTGCTCTCCTGCTTACCTCTTCCCCCCTCACCCCCCTCCTCATACCACTGTCTCCTCTTCCCGACTGGTCTTTTCTCCTCTTCTAGAACACAGCAAGCTCCTTCCTGCATTAAAGCCTTTACACTGGCTGTTCCCTCCGCTCACAGTGCGCTTCTTCACCATAGCGTCCGAGTGATTGACACCACTGGTCATTCATATTTCAGCATAGCGTGACGCTTGCTCAGAGACACCATTGCAAAAAGCTCATTTCAAGTAGCCAACCAGTCACTCCATAACGTCACCTTTATTTATCCCCGGAGCACTTTAGCACCATCTTCCACGCTGTGAATTTGTTTGCTTCTTGTGTGTCTCCTCCACTGGAATGACAGTTCTAGGTGGCTGGCGACTTGTGTCTGTTTACATTTGTACCCCCTGCCCCTAGAATATGGTCTGGCACATAGTAGTGACTTGTCAAATATTTGGTAAATGAATAATTAGTGAAAAGAACCATAACTAGGAGTCAGGAGGTCTGGGGTTGCTAAAGAAAAAATGTGAGCAGTTCGAGCAGCCATGCCCACAATCTCTGCCAGAGAGCTCATGTCCAGAAGTGAGTGTGAATAGGAAGTGTGGACTCTTAGTTGGTCTTGGTTCCCATTTGCTGCACATGGACCAAGGATATGGCCGTGCTGTACGTGGTGTGTAGTCAACACAGCTCTTATATTCAAGCCAAGCCACTTATTCGAGTGCTCAACCAAAGATACACAGCCATGTCCCGACACTGGAGGAAAAAATGGTTGTGCTGGACTTACTGAGCGATGGTACGTAGGTCTCCAAGATGATACCATCGTGAAAGGTTTTCAAGGGTGATTTTGACTGTACTTGATTTTCACCTGAGACTGACTTTGTAACTTTGTCCTTCAGTGAGATGTGATTTCACTGTAAATGTGCTGTATAATTCTTTCAAGAAGCCCTAAAATTGCATCGATGAAATCGCCTGTCTTCCTTCCTTTTTTCCACCTTCTCCCTTCTTTGCCAAAAAGCAATTGGGCAGACCCGAAGGGGATGGAGAGACAGTCTATGGCATTGAGTTCTGTTTGAGGAGGGCGTCTACGCTGTGCAGCAGCCGGGCGGGGTTAAGAGATTTCATATGTATAGGAAGATCAAGCAAATGAGGAAACCTACTGAGTAAATATCTTGAGAAAATAACTATATTGAGAACAAGGGGAGACCGTGTGCTTTAACTGTTCAAGAAGGAAGTTGCAAGTATGTAAAGGGGTAAAGCTAGACTGACCCCTGAGGTGTTGGGTGGGAATTAGAGGTACTGGTGTGAACCCAGTATTCAATGTAGAAATAAATATCGATGTAAATGTATATCTTACATAGTTATATGTGAGTGTATACATATGTATACATATGTGTAGATATACCCCCCCACACACACATACACATACATCCTAACTCTGTTCGCCTAACAGTGCTAGAAGCAGTGATACCCTGGTAGCAATGAACACACTTACTGTCCAGCTACTGGGTTCTAGATACCTCTCACTATCCAATGAAAAAGCCAGAGCACCTTTGAGAAACGACTGCATTGAGGTTTGGGGCAAGAAAAGAACCAGATGGACCTGTAACCTTTTATTGTTCCCGCAATAAGAATGCTCTATAAGAATAATGGGGTCATGTCAAAGGATGCAAAGGTCAGCTTAAAGAGGATCACACCGGCCAGATCTATGACAATTTGGACATCAATATATGTAATAATAATGATGGATTGTATCCCAGTAAAACAAGCAATCTATGGATCCATCCAGCTGTAAATACACGAATACATAAGTTAAGGAAAAAAGGAAGCTCTTCCTTATAATAGGAGGCCAACTAATAATTGTTGAAAGAATGATCAAATTACAAAATCACTGTCTGGCAAGCATCATAGAAATAATTAATTCGGGTAAGACAGGGCACCTGGCTGGCTCAGTTGGTGGAGCACGCGACCCTTGATCTCATGGTCCTGAGTTCAAACCCCATGTTGGGTGTAGATTTTAAAAATACAAAAAAAGTCCTTTAATGAAAAAAAATAAAAAATGAAACTAATGGGTGAAAATGGGATGAGGGATGGGATTTTACATAGTTCCAAAATATCTCCCCCACAAAACACTATTCCTTATGAAGAAGGAAAAAAGTTACTGCACGGTAGCAAAACACGGCAGATACCATGGTTGTCACGTGACCAAATTTAACACCACCTTAGGCTGACAGATCAATCCCCTGTACTACAAGATAGGACTGAATGAGAACATAGCATTGCGCTTGTGATATTTCAGTCAAAAATGCAGAGCTTGGGTCTGTCATGAGGAAACCTTAGACAAACACATAGTAAAGGACATTCTCCAAAATGGCACCTGTAATTGTTAAAAGTTAAGGTCATGAGATCAAGGAAAGACTGAGGAACCATTCCGGATTAAGAGACCGGAAGGATGTGTCAGCAGGGTGCAACTTGTGGTCCTGAATTGTATTCTCTTGCTAGAAAAGAAACGGAGACAACTGCTGAGACTAGAATGGGGTCTTTGGAAAAAGGGTATATGGGAATCGGTGCAACTTTTTCTTGGTACTTTTTTGTAGGTTTGGCAATTATTCAAATGCAAAGTGTTTTTAAAAGAAACGGAAGTAATAAAGGAAGTCCATATAAGAAACTGCGTGTGAGCCATGATGGTACCTATAATGATGACTCGTATATAATGATGGCGACCATTCCAGACATATTTATCTGAGGACTTGGCAATTTCTCATAAAGTTCAACATACGCTTACCATATGATCCAGTCATTCCACTTCTAGATTTTTACGTAAGAGAAATTAAGGCCTATGCCTATGCTAAGATTTGCACACAAATGTTTATAGCAGCTTTAAGACCCCAAATCCTGGCAACTCCCAAAGCAAGCAGCAATAGACGAATGCATAAAGAAGTTGTGGTATATCCACACAGGAGAACGAACGGGAATGGCGTACAAATATGTACACCAACATACATGGATCTCAAAACTAGTATGCCTGGTGAACGAAACCAGGCACAAAAGAGTATATGTGAAATTTATATGGAATTTGAAAACAGGCAACACCGACTATAGTGACAAAAAGCAGATCAGTAGTTGCCTGGGGCCAGGGTGGGGAATTGGAGTCCAAAGGCATAGGAGGGAACTTTTTGGGATAAGAGGCATATCCTGTATCCTCATTGCAGTAGTGAGTGTATATATGTATGTATTTATCAAAACACATTGGACCGGTCAGTTAGAATAAGTGTATTTTATTTTACGTAAATTAAACCTTAAGCAAATTGATTTATTAAAACAAGTTTTGTTTTTACTTTAGAGAGAGAGAGGGCAGGAGAGGGGAAGAGGGGCAGAGGGAGAGATCAAAAATCTCAAGCAGGCTCCACGCTCAGTGCGGAGCCTGATGTGGGGCTCAATCCCACGACCCTGGGATCACGAACTGAGCTGAAATCAAGTCAGACGCTTAACCGACTAAGCCACCCAGGTGCCCCAATAAAACTGATTTAAAAAGAAAAAAAAAAAACAGCAGAGGAGCCCTCCTAATAAGATCAAATAAAATCACTCCACATAGGCAACCATCTGATTTAGAATTTAAGAGTCAACGATTCAGCTCTAATTAAACACAAGGCATTAGGATCATCACAAGAATGGCTGACGCATACTGACCATTCACTGTGTGCAGGTGCTCTGCTAAGTGCTTTCTGTGGATTTATTTTCTTAACAAACATTTATCAAGGCACTACGATATGTAACGTCCTGTTCTTACCTCCCCACACATACATGTGCAATCTGGGCTGGCTGCTTTCACTGCACACACAACCCCTCCCCCGCCCCATACACACACACAGTTGCTGAGCTAAGATGCTCCTGGTTCCCTCTGCACGTCAGCCTGCAGACTTGGCCTGCCCCTGAATCACGAGCGCATATGCTCTCCGAAGCTCTCAGGCAGTGTCTGTGATGTATGCACGGCCATTATGCCCATCTCTTCCACTCACTTCTTTTCCCCTCCTCCTGCAACAAATTGGTTTCGCTACACAGGACCACAACCTTATGACATTTGGGAAAACTCTTCATTGAATTCCATCCATTAACATTTTATGCTGTGTCCACTGTCAATGAGACTAGGTCCTTATCCTGAAGGAGCCTGTCAAGTGGTGAGTACTTGAAAGTGAACATCATAGCCCTTACCAGCTTGATCTCCAGGACGCTTTTGGTGTCCTTGGAGAAATACCGTTGGGCCTCCTGCTCTTCAGATTTTTGTTGTCTGTGGAGGAAAAGACGATTCTTGCGAAGTCATGCTGTTAATCCATTCATCATCAGGATGCCCGAACCGGAAGAGCCCTCGGAGATCGGATAGGCCGTTACTACTCAATAGGTGGTCCCTGGACTGTGGCTATCTTCTGCGACGCGCCAAGTGCAGAGTGTGAGAGTAGGTATTTGCAGATTTTTAAAGCAATTTGGCATTGCAGTGATGTGCAGGGTGTGATTTCGGATTTTACAGAAGTATTGGTCTACGATATATTGGCATAAAGAGGTCTTTCACTGTAGAGAGCTAGGGAAGCAGGACTCCCTCATGTCACCCCTGTGGAAACTGGAATCCAGAGTGGAAAGTGACTTTCTCAAGGGCTCCTGGTTCTCGCTGCAGACCTGTTGCCTATTGTGCTCCAAAATTTATTCTGAGCTCATTAGAAACAGAAGGGTGAATCGATACCCAAAAAGGATTAATGATGGCTCCCATTTGGAGGGTATGGCCTATGTGTCAGGCACTTTCTCTGTGTTCTTTGCGGCCTCTCCTGTTTGTAGTGTTATTATCACCACTTTGCATATGATGAAAATGAGGTTTAGAACAGTAAATCAACACGTCTCCATGTCACCCGGGAGTCAGTGGTCAAAACGCAGGTCTGTGCGGATCGGACCTCTTATCCACCACCCTAGACACTTATCTCAGTGAATCCTCCTGCCATCCTACGAGGTAGAGACGATCGTTAACCCCATGTTACAGTTAAAGAAACTAAAGTTCAACAAGATGAAGTGACTTGCTGAAGACCATAGTTAGTGAGGGATAGGGTTGGGTTTAATTTGTCTGCCGGCTCTAAAGCCCACACACTTTCCCACAATGCCACGCTGCCTGAAAATGTTCAAATGAGAAATGCGAGCAAGATAAAAGAATATTGTTCTCTCCGTATTGAAGCATATCGTTTCATGGGAAAGGTCACAAGGCTGGGGGAGTTCGGAAGTGTAATCTGGGACTCATGCCAAGGTCTGCGTCCTGTCTGGTTGGCACATACTTCGACTGGGCATATATCAGTGTGTCACCGGCGTGGGCTATAGCTCATGTTGACTGTTTAAACTCCCTTTTCTATAGCCAAGTCTCAATGGAATTCTCGAAGATTCCTCTGGACGCTCTCCGTCCAGGCAGATGCCAGTGATCTTCCCTTTGCCTGGAATTATCTTTTTTGTGTCTGCCTAGCTCATGCCTATTCATCATTCTCATACCAGCTTAGATTTCATTTTCTCAGATAAGCTCTCAGGCACCCGTGACAGGGTCAGGTCTCTTCCGCATCCACCTTCATGGCATACTAAGACACCCAGCTGCATTGCACATCACTGGAAAGGATTGATTATATAGCTCTAATTGTCACTTTCTCTTAGTAGGGCCTTGTCTGCCTCACTCTCCCGTCTCCCATTCCTAGCACAGCGCTAGGCATGCAAGGCGCTGAATGAAGATTTTGTTTCTGGAGTGAAAGAATGGAGGCAGGTTTTTCATCCATATGCAACCGTGCCCGCTGTCCTCTCTGTGTTCAATTAGACCAGTGTTTCCTAAACGTGCCTGATCCTGCAAATCACCTGGAGTGTTGCTAAAAATACAGATAATTAGGCAGGGAAGCCTGCGGCTGGTCCACAAATCTCAAATTTCTTTTATTGGCAGACTGGGTGGATTTTGTGGGCAGGCAAGTTCGGGAAAGACTGACTATGTTTTTCAAGTTTATTTATTTTGAGAGAGAGGGAGAGAGTTGGGAGGGGAGAGAGAGAGGGAGAGAAAGAGAGGGAGGGAGAGAGAGGGAGAGAGAGGGTGGGAGAGGTGGGGAGGGGCAGAAAGTGAGAAAGAGAGAATCCCCAGCAGGCTTGGCACTGCCAGCACGGAGCCCGATACAGGGCTGAATCCTAAGAACTGTGAGATCATGACCTGAGCCAAATGAAGAGCCAGACGCTTAACCAACTGAGCCACCCAGGCGCCCCTGGGAAAGACTGGCTTTACATACCTGTGTCTTATTGACTTCAGTTGTGCAATTTCTGTGTTTAGAATGTCTTTTTTCCCCCATTTCTGTCATTTTCAAATAGTACTTTTTAGATCCAGTTGAATGGTACCCCCTCCATGCAGCCCTGTGTGGCTCCCTGTCTTCTGACCGCTCCTCTGCCTCCTCTCTGATGCCTCTTTACCATGTTCAGCTTCATGCCATAGCTTCTTATGGCTCTATTCCTCTCAGCCTGTGAGCAACTTAAGAGCCAGATCTATTCTCAGGCCCAGAGTTTGGTCCCTCCTAAAGCACACACACAACTTTTCACCACAGTAGGAACCAGGTATGAGTTTAAGACATTTTCCCACCAGCTCTTCAGCACCTTAAGAAAATAGCGATCATCAGACAGATGCTTCCTCAACCATTCTCTTCTCTTCATCTCCAAACCTATCCAGGTCCTCATCCATCTTTTCCTTTTGTCTTAGATGGGTAGGCATTCTTACTCTTTTCTGAGGTGCTCCTCTCCACAAAACCATGTAAGCATTTTGATAAATGAGCAAGCGAATTAGTCAGGATAGACTAGGTTATTCTGTGATTAAGAAAATTAGCGGTTTAATACATCAAAAGTTTATTTCTCACTCATGCTATGTGCAAAACATAGCTTAGCAGGCGATTCTGCTCCTCATGGCCGCTCAGGGCCCCAGGGTGATGGAGGCATTATCTCAACATGCACTGCCCGCATCACTGTCGCAGGGGCTGTGGGACACTGGACGTTATGCCCTGGTACTCAGAGCTTCTGCCTGGAAGTGACATACCCATACACAACTTCCACTACACTTCGCTCCTTCTCATTGGCCAAACTGAGTCGCATGGCCGTCCCTAATTTAAACGGGAGCAAGGAAGTACAATCCTGTTGTTTGTCTGAAAGGAGGAGAAAACTGGAATATTCGTGAACATCCCTAACGATTGCCAAAATATATGGATGGAATATATCTCAGTGGCACTTTTCTTGCTTGCTTTAATTAATTAATTAATTTTAATGTTTACTTTTGAGAGAGAGAGAGAGAGAGAGAGAGAGCAGGGGAGGGACAGAGAGAGAGGGAGACACAGAATCTGAAGCAGGCTACAAGCTCTGAGCTGTCAGCACAGAGCCTGACGTGGGTCTCAAACCCACAGACAGCGAGATCATGACCTGAGCCAAAGTCGTATGCTTCACCAACTGAGCCACCCAGGTGCCCCTTCTTGCTTTATTTTTAATTGCTTTCCCCAACTCTCTCCTGGATAAAGGATCCATCTGTCTTTCTTTTCTTTGGCTCATTGTGCATATACACACATTTAAGAAAGGATGGATTCATTTATGACCCCGCATGGATGCGAGGAATTTGATTATAGACGGATCCTTGCCTTGGTAGGAAGTCCAGGAAAATTCTTCGGAGTTAAGAGACTGAGAGTCAGAGCGAGACAAGTTTGGGAAGCTGTCAGACTCTGTTACTTTAGAGGACACTTAATTACACTTAATAATTTGCAATTTGCTGCTTGATGTTCCATGCAGGTAACATCTGCTTCCATATAAAGGATATATGGGGAAGAATAGCCCCAAAGATGCTTTTAGAAAGGAAGTTTTCAAGAACATCCAGGTGTGCAGATAAGTAGCCCTCTAGTCATGGCAAACATTTAGGTTTGGTCCCTGACTCCAGCCTGATTTGTTTTCGTGTGTTTGAAAATCGCATAAGCTTTCTCCACATCAGCCACCCCCACCTTCAAAAAAAAAAAGAAAAAAGAAAAAGAAAAGAAAAGATAATGGTTGTTTTGTGGCTTTGGGGAAATTTCAGAGGAAGGGGCTAGGTGGTGAGCACAGCGGTGGGAAAGAGAGCTACATGGATGGTGGGCCCCAGTGACATTCAACATTGATACCATTCTCTGAGTCAATAGAAACACTTAGCTTCCAAAGGGGATGTTAAGATCTTCCAGAGGGACGTACATTCCAATAGAGAGAAATGATCAAGCCCTTATGTTTTAAGGATGAAAATTATCAACATGTGGCAGATTTGGAGTTAAAGTTATGAGGGTGTGAATTGCTACAGTGTCACAAATTATGCTTTTGCATATTGAATCATCTCATGTTAAATATGAATGAAATGTAGGTAGAAAGATACGTTTGTGTGATAAGTTGGCAGGAAGGCAAAGAACACTGATAAAACAACCATCATGAAGTGAAAATACTTTCTTTTAAACTGTCTTTTTTTGAGGCGCCTGGGTGGCTCAGTCGGTTAAGCTTCCGACTTCAGCTCAGGTCATGATCTCATGGTTAATGGGATCGAGACCCACATCGGGCTCTGCTGACAGCTAGCTCAGAGCCTGGAGCCTGCTTTGTATTCTGTGTCTCCCTCTCTCTCTGACCCTCCCCTGCTCATGCTGTCTCTCTCTCTCTCAAAAAAAAGTGTCATTTTTCTTAGTATCTACATTTTATTTCTCCATGCTTTTCTGCTACTTCAATAGTGATCAACAGTCTCAAATGAATATTTACATTAACTGCTTTTGCATACGTTTCTCAATCTGTACAGGGCATCTAATGTTTGAAATGGGTTGGTTTAAAATGCACTTTCTTGACTGAGGAGAACTGAAATAGAAAGACCAAGAGTATGAGTTCGTGCAAGATGATAGCGGGGAGGGGCATGGAAGATCATTCCTAAGCCATTGCTTTCATCTGGCAAACTGGGGTACCTTCTGCCTAGAGAGATCAAATTCCTTGCCCAGGAATAATTTTTAGAGGCAGAATCAGGATTAGAACTTGGGCCACCATACTGCTTCCTGTGTTCTGTTTCATTTTATTGTATTTTCTTCTTTTTAAAACATGTTTTATTTATTTATTTTGAGACAGAGAGAAAGAGAGAGAGAGAGAGAGAGGGAGAGAGAGAGAGAGCGCACACACACAAGTGGGGGAGGAGCAGAGAGAGAGAGAGGGAGAGAGAATCCCAAGCAGGCTTAGCCCTGTCAGCACAGAGAGCCCACCTCGGGCCTTGATCCCAAGAACCTGTGAGATCATGACCTGAGCCGGAATCAAGAGTCAGAGGCTTAATCGACTGAGCCACTCGAGCACCCCTCTGTTTCATTTTAAAAACAGGATTGCCAGGTTGGCAAATGACAAGGCTACATCCCCATAGAAGGCTCTAAACCAGGTGCTGTAGACCTTCCTTGGGACACAAAGTGTAACGTAGCTCTCGTCTTTATTTTCTGTGTCTTCCTTGAGAGGATGACAGGATAAGCACCCAGATTTTCCATAAGGAACAAGTATACAGTGAGCTGCTGGGCAAGATCACCTCCCCACCACCCCCCTGCCCTGCCAGCCCCCTAGCATCAGGTGCGACCTGTTAAGTCAAACTAGCAGACCATCGAGATAGGAAAGAGAATGTGGCCAATGTATCACTGCCTCTCCTTCCTTCACACTTAAATAAAACATACCTGATCTAGCCTTTGCGGCTTAGGCTGAGACTCAGTTTAAATGTACGCTGTTATTGTGGTTTTGTTTGATTCGATCTCCTGTGACGTTGGGTGAAAACACAATAATGATGTGAACTCATGCATGTTCTGTGCTCAGATACACAAGGCTTTGTGAACTGGAGTTCAGTGAGCATTTATGGCGCGTTTTCCACTGTTACTCTTAATAAAAACTCATCACCTTTTTTACTATTCATGTTTGAGAGAGGGCGTGAGGTGGGGAGGGGCAGAGAGAGAGAGGGAGACAGAGGATCTGAAGCAGGATCTGCATTGACAGCACAGAGCCCAATGGGGAGCCCAAACCCATGAAACCATGAGATCATGACCTGAAGTTGGACGCTCAACCGATTGAGCCCCCCAGTCCCACCTAAAACTCTTGGCCATGCTGTGAAGTGATAAGTGACATTAAGTAATATGAAACATGGAAGCAGTTCTCATTTATATTATTAACCGATCTCTTTACCTAAACAAAGGAAAAAACCACTAAAAACCAATAGGGTTGTCTTTTGATCACACTTACAGATTTTTAAAAGTTGAAAGAGCACATCTAAAGGAAGAAAG
>JAESUZ010002123.1:0-57229 GCA_017311185.1 Proteles cristata cristata | reverse complement strand
CTGACCCTCCCCTGCTCATGCTGTCTCTCTCTCTCTCCTAAAAATAAATAAAACATTTAAAAAAAAAAGAAAACTTTTGCACTTCAAAGGGCATCATTAAGAAAATGAAAAAAAACTTGGGAGAGATGCCTCATTCCACACAACAGCCAGAGATCCCTGCCTTTATGGAGCTCACATCCTATTAGATTTACCTTGATTGTATTCTCAAGTATAATTTCGCTCTTGGGCTCATTCTAGAAGATACTTTTCTTTTTTCTTTTTTTAATGTTTACTTATTTCTGAGAGAGAGCATGAGCGGAGATGGGGCAGAGAGAGAGGGAGACACAGAATCTGAAGCAGGCTCCAGGCGCCGAGCTCTCAGCACAGAGCCCGATGCAGGGCTCGAATTCATGAACTGTGAGATCATGACCTGAGCTGAAGTCAGACACTTAACCAACTGAGCCACCCAGGCACACCTCTCGAAGATACTTTTCGAGTGTAAGGTGCCACTTTCCAGAAATTTCACTCTCTCCATCATAATGTGCCCATGGTTTCAATATGATTCCATCCTTTTCACAGCTCAGTTGTAGACAATTATTAAATTCAGTTTGAGGTCAAAAGGAAAGACAAGAAATTTCTCGAGAGTAGTGGCATTTTGAGTAAATATGTCCATAGATAGCTAACTTCATTTGCGAACCCTGAAGAGGAGCTAGAAATGACAACATAAAAGTAATGGTAAGAGAAACTGAGTCCAGTGATGAACTTCCTTGAAATACTAGCCTAAGTTCCACATTCTGTATTCATCCATCAAAGCATCTTTTAGTTTTTTCTTTTGTTCATTAAACATTTAGCCAACATGTTTGCATGCTAATCTGACATAGGACCTGATCTTGGAGTTTGCTGCTAATGGCCATTGGCCATGATCTTCTCAATAAGAAGATGTCTTGAGTAGTCTCTCTGCTGTTCCTTTGAACAGCCATCAATGGATATTTATCCTGAACTTCTGACCCTACTTCCAGTTTATCTCATTCATAGAGAATGGAATTACTCCAGTTAAATAAAGTATCCCAAATCAAAAGGGCTTAATGACTGGGCCATGTCTCCTTTCTGAGACATGCTAGAGTCATCAATGATGCCATTGTCATTCTCTGTAACACTGCAACTTCTGTGCTGTGTTAAAATCATAAAACTCATGCGTGCTATCTCCATTTCCCACAGCTGTGATTTCTGGGCCTCTGTTTGCGAATAAGCATTTTGGGATTGTGCAGAGGTAGAGGAAATAGCATGTGCAGAGTATTTCCCAAGCCCAGTTGCCAAGAATGAGCTAATTGTGTTCATGGTAGAATCTTGGTCTTTCAGAAGTATATCAGAAGTAAAATTTTAAATTATGCCATAAGACTAATAAAATATCCAACCACCCTCTTTCTCTCTTGATGTTTTCATAGCGATTAAATACAAAGTTGACTGTAGTTAAAAGAAAAATAATAATATGATTTTATTAAAATAAAAAATAATATTATTTTATAATAATAAAATGATATAATCTCGCTACCTTGCTTTTGGGAAATGTGTCCAATGGACGTTAATAGTCATCTATCCTCCATAAAGGAATAATGTTAGTTCTTTTTCAGCTTACTTTTTATGTCTAATAGGCCAACATTACACTTTCTTTCAAGATATAAAAGAAGGAATTGCAAAATATATCTCAAGTGTCCATTTCCAACTAATCAGTAATAGCTATGTGTATGTTGTGTTAAGAAAGATTCTGAGGCTGAGTATGGCTTAACAGAAAAGACTGCTGTCATTGGATAACAGTGTTTTCCAAGGATGTAAGGTAGGGAGTAGACATGGAAGTCCTCTATTTTCCATCTCTGTATGATCGGAAAAAGTTATCGTTTAAAGTATCTTTTTAGTGATTACCAGAAACGTAGTAGTCTACATTAAAGAGCATTTAACTAAAAACAAAGGCCACATTAAATGCTTACCATTCTATCTATCCTTTAGGTCAATGCATCACGTCAAGAAGCTAAATTGATGGAGGAGTGTGATCTTCTCATTGAGATCATTCAGCAAAGACGACAAA
Organism: Proteles cristata cristata; assembly: GCA_017311185.1. Taxonomy (NCBI): domain Eukaryota; kingdom Metazoa; phylum Chordata; class Mammalia; order Carnivora; family Hyaenidae; genus Proteles; species Proteles cristata. The sequence goes on along the minus strand of JAESUZ010002123.1, from coordinate 55,167 downwards.
TTATCGGAACCAAGATCAAAGAAGGGAAGGTATGATTCTTAGGGCAGAAGATACCATAGTCTCTACCTGGAGAAAGTATCATACTCCCACGCATTTCACTAGCTTAGGAAATATTGAATACCCCTTTTTCTATATTTTCTATAATCTCCTCTTATGTCTTGCAAACATAGCTCAAAGCCCCTTGGTTGACCTATTTTTCTCCACCCCTTTGTATAATCATGGTCTCCTATGCACAGCTGTAATACAAGGATTACATTACATTACCTCTGCTCCATTATCGAACTCCATGGAGCAGTATGGACCTCTGGTCTGTTATGGCCATGGTTTTCATCTCTCTTCTCTCTGAGAAGGTGAGTTCCACCGAGGAAGAGTTCATTTCGTATTTATCACTATATCCTAGCAATTATCACAGCATTAAGTAAATGTGTAAATGAATCGGATTTTATATAGAGATTGCGAAGTGTTTTCCCACTCCGTTGAGAGAATTCAGGCAGGTGTAATTTCGTGGTGACAAAACTCCTACAGTTTCACTATATCATACATCCCTGTGTGGATATACGAATAGTAATTCTTTTCTAATGTTTCTACGTTTAAGATTCCTATGGTTTTTATTGAAACACTTAGGATCCATTTTATTTTACCCATTTCTCTGCCACCCTCAGAAAGTAATTTTGTAAATATTTTAAAAACAGAAACATTCATTCAAGATTTGATTATTACTGCTCATAACCATACTTAATGAAATATGTATAGTTAGATTAAATTAGCAACAAATAAGTGGTACACAGAGGCAACAATAACTGACGTATGTGCTCTTCTCTGTTTATACAAAATTGAAAAGGTACTTTCAATATTGTGTTGTGTTTTAGATTACTTTGTCTATAGAGGTTGAAAACTATACATGTAAATTGTGATGATGATCAGAAAAGCCAAAGTCCAATCAAATGAAATCATTTTGAAGCTGTTTACAGTGAATTAACAAATTAGTATGAAATCAGTCCCTGGCCAAGAACTGACTCAGGTGTGTTGAGAAGCGACTTTTCCCCACGTACAAATGGTACAACTTGGCGTCAGGCCAGAATCCTCACAGGATATATTTCCCCTTCCAGTATCATGTGCCACATCTGTACATCTCTAACTACCTGACGTCTTCCAGGTCCTCAGACATCCGAGTGCCTGAAATACAGCTGCAATTAATTAATATGCACATGAGGGGTCATTTGTCACCTTTACATGGTTTGGGGATCGGCTATCAATGCTCATAGTAGTTTCCTATTGCTGCTGTAACAAATTACTGCAGATTTGGGTGGCTTAAAACAACATGGATTTAGTATCTGACCTTCTGGAGGTCAGGAGTCCAAAATCAATGTCACTGGCCTTACAGTCAAGGTTTCAGCAGTGCTGTTTCTTTCTGGAGGCTCTAAGGCAGAATCCATTCATTGCCATTTCTGGTTCTTAGCGGCCACCCGCATTCCTTGTCTCCTGGTTTCTTTATCACATCATTCTGTGACCTTTGCGTCCCTCCTCAAGTCTCCTTCTCTGACACAGCCTTTCCTGGTCCTCTCTTCTAAGGACCTTTCTAATTACATTGGGATCACTCAGATCATCCAGGAAAATATGCCCTCTCTCAAGATCCCTGCCTTAATCCGATGTGCAGTGTCTGCTGTGTCATCTAAGGTGCCATAGTTTAAAAACTCCTGGGATTGGTACAAGAGCGTCTTCGTGGGGCCCTTATTCAGCCCGGCCAGCACGACTTTTCCTTGCTTAACTTCCCAGCGTGACGCTCTCTCTCATGAGCCAGATCAAAATAGTGAAGGGGTGTCCCCAGCTCCGGCCCTGGTGATGCATGGCATTCATGCTTTGGTGCACCTGCTCCACTCCAAACACGTGGCAGTGACGAGAGAACATAGCAAAGCAGGGAAGCAAAGAGACACAGCTGGACCCAAAACAAGAGAAAGGTCACCACGGGCCAGAAATGGGACAAACCTACAAAGCCGTGGCTATGGCTGGAACACAGGCTAGCGGAGACTTGGTCTGGAAAAGACCAGAGCACCTTCAAGTCCAATGGAGAAATAGTTCTCGAAGCCCATGGCTGAAGGAGCTAGACGTGCTCTGGGTGGTACGGGGGACTGAAATCAGGCTCATTGGTTAATGCCACGGGCTGTATGAGGCTTCTGAGTTCATTAAAAGGCACTGAAAAGGATTCTTGCCAACCTCTGCCTACAGTCATAGTTGTTAGCCAGCTTCAGGCCTGGGAGTCCGGAACAAGTCAGTTGCCTGGTTAGAGCCTGGCTCTGTGCTACTTCTGACACCCATATAGAAGAGAAGCTTCAGAAAGACAGAGGTTATACCGGGTTCCCGAATGAGGACCCGGCAGGTGAGGTGAGGCGGGGTGGGCTGAGCCAGGAGGGTGAAGGAGGAAGGGACTGTGGATAACTTCTGCCCTTTAAATCTGAAACTCAAACCACAGTTCTGGAGCATACAAAGGAATCTTGCATTTCTAAAACTATAGCCAACAAACTCAGCAAAGACATTACCTCACCCCAGGTGAAATTCATTTTATGGGAAAATCTTAAAAAGATGTTTAAAGAAAGAAATGAAGGAGGGGCGCCTTGGTGGCTCAGTTGGTTGAGCATCCATCCGACTTTGGCTCGGCTCATGATCTCACGGGTCGTGGGTTCGAGCCCTGCATCGAACTCTGTGCTGACAGCTCAGCCTGGAGCCTGCTTCGGATTCTGTGTCTCCCTCTCTCTCTGACCCTCCCCTGCTCAGGCTCTGTCTCTCTCTGTCTCTCAAAAATAAATAAACACTAAAAATATGTTTAAAAAAAGAAAGAAATGAAGGAATAGCTTTGATTTTAAAAGAGCAACAACTTGTGAAACCACAAAAGGATGGAAAATGAGAAAGAAATAGGAAGAAAACAAGTTAGCAGTTTGGGAGGTAAAAATGTAGGCACTGAAACTACAAAGAAAACTTGGCCACCGGGGGAGTTTGGAAACTGAGTTTTAGCCTCCCTGTACGAAAAGATATCCTCATGTAAGAATATGAAATTCGATCCATATTTCATGCCATCCACAAAAATTAAATCTAAATGGATCATATACCTAATGTGAAAGACAGCAGCAGGATAAAACTTGGAGGTGCCTGTTTGCCTCAGTCGGAGAGGCATAAGCGACTCTTGATCTCAGCGTCGTGAGTTCGGGTGGAGCGATTACGTAACAATAAAAAACCTTCTTAGGTTTTAAAAAACCTTAGAAGAACCTTCTAGAAGAAAGCATGGGAGGAAATCCTGGCGAACCTTGGGTTGAGCAAAGGTTGGTTTATATACAATGAGAAAAGCATCAACGAAATCTTCACAAATTAAACAAAATTATTAGATTGTATTTCATCAAAAGTAAAAACTTCTCTTTAAAAGGCACTGTCAAGAGAATGTAAAGACAAGCCACAGATTGGGGACAAATACTTATAATTTGTTTATCTAAATAAAAAAGTATTTCTATGCAGATATGGAACAAATTCTCAAAACTCATTAGTACGAAAACAAACCTTGGCCAACACAGATGAAAATCGGAATAGGTACCCTACAGAGGGAGATGTGTGGATGGCACATAAGCACATGAGGAGATGTTCAAAATCATGAGTCATTAAGGAAGTCATCAAGAGAAGTCACTGAGGCAAGTTAGAACCCTGGTGAGATGCCCTTCTTACCTAGTAGAACAGTTAAAATTAAACAGCTGGACCATGCCAAGTATTGTTGAGAATGTGGAGGGAATCCTCACATGCTGTTTATAAGAATGAAACAGTGCATTTTGGAGAACTGTCAGTTTCTTTTTTTTTTTTTTTTTTTTAATTTTTTAATGTTTATTTAGTTTTGAGAGAGAGAGAAAAAGACAGACAGACAGAGTGCAAGTGGGGGAGGGGCAGAAAGAGAGACACACACAGAATCCGAAGCAGGCTGTAGGCTCTGAGCTGTCAGCACAGAGCCCGATCGTGGGACTCAAAGTTACGAACCCCGAGATCATGACCTGAGCCGAAGTCGGACACTCAACCGACCGAGCCACCCAGGTGCCCTGACAATTTCTTTTTCTTTTTTAATGTTTATTTATTTATTTTTGAAAGAGAGAGAGAAAGAGAGAGAGAGTGTGTGTGTGTGTGTGCGCGCACGTGCGTGTGCATGCACGTGAGCAGGGGAGGGGCAGAGAGAGAAAGAGCGAGAATCCCAAGCAGGCTTCATGCTGTCAGCACAGAGCTCAATTTGGGGCTGGAACCCATGAACAGCGAGATCGTGACCTGAGCCAGAATCAAGAGTCAGACACTCAACCAACTGAGCCACCCAGGCACCCCGAACTGACAGTTTCTTAAGTAGTTAAACATATACTTACTATATGCATGGTCCGGCCATTCTAGGTGTTCCCCGAGAGAAATGAAAGCATATGTCCCTGTAAGACGTGTACTTGAATTTTCATGTGAGTGTGAAGGGTAATAGCCCCAAACTGGAAATGACCCAAATGTCTATCCATAGATGAAGAAACAATTTGTGCTACGTCCATAATGGATACTATTCAGCAAGAAAAAAGAACAAGCTACTGGTACATGCCACAACATTGGTGAATCTCAATATTAATTATGGGGAATGGGGAGGGCAGCTGGGGGTTAAGCTCCAACTCTCCGTTTTGGCTCAGGTCAAAATCTCACAGTTCGTGGCTTCAAGCCCCTTGACCGGCTCTGTGCTGACAGTGTGGAGCCTGCTCGGGATTCTCTCTCTCCTTCTCTCTCTGCCCCTCCCCTACTCACTCTGTCTCTCCCTCTCAAAATAAATAAACAGGTAAAAAAATAAAAATAAAAATAAATTATGGTGAGTGAAGGAAACCAGACAGAAAATAGTATGTACTGCAAGAATACATCCATATGGAATTTTAGAAATAACACTTTCTAAAAAAAAAAAAAAGAAAGAAAGAAAGAACACTTTCTAATAATCTACAGCAACAGGAAACAAATCAGTGGTTGCTTGGGGATGAGTGACAGGGAGGGGTGGGCAGAGGATTTACCAAGAGGCTGGAGGAAAACTGGAGTCGTGATCTGTGTGTTCATTGTCTTGAATGTGGTGACTATTTCCTGAGTTTATGCGTATGTGACAACTTCTAAATTTACACGTTAATTATGTACAGTTTGTTACACGTTACTTATATCTCAGTAAAGCTGTTTATTTTTTAAATGTTTATTAACTTTGAGAGAGAGAGAATAAGCAAGCACCAGCAGGGGAGGGGCGGGAGAGAGAGAGAGAGAGAGCATCCTAAGCAGGTCTCCACACTGGCAGCACAGAGCCTGACTCGGAGCTCGAACTCACCAACCGTGAGACCGTGACCTGAGCCGAAACCAAAAGTTGGACGCCTAACCGACTGAGCCCCCCAGGCGCCCCTCAATAAAGACAGTTGTATATTTATATAATGGAACAGTCTTCAAAAATTAAAATGGACTAGGGTGATCTGTCTTCATATGGACAAATCACAAAAATATAAACAAGATTTACAGCACTTTTGTATGGCATGAGAATTATAAAATTTGCTAAACTGCAAAAAAAAAAAAAATCCCGTACAATGTTTGGGCACAGGTACATGCTTGGGAGTGATCCGCCCTGAATTCACAAGAGGTATTTTCCTCTCGAAGAACTTGAATGAAATGGGGGAGGGACAGATGGGGGCTTCAATGCTATCAATGATATTTCACTTTCTCTTGAAAAGCCTTACACTAATATGATGAAAATATTAAGATTTGGTAAAGCTGGTACTGTGTGTAGGAAATTTGATCAGATTACTTGAAAGACCGTGCATTTGGAATTTCTCACTTATTAAAAAGTTGCCCAGGGACATGATCTCAGAAGCAGTGTCAGAAAGCAAACTTTACTTGGGGAAGATGAGGTCCAGTTTGGCTTTCTCTTGAGTTACTGCTTTGGCACATCGCCAAGGAATGTTGATCCCAAAACTCGGAATTCACAGTGACTGGGTCCCTGGCCAGGGCGTGTGGTGTAAGAGGTACATTTGAGGAATAAGGAACATGGGTACCAACACCCTTTAAATCTGGAGTGCTGGGCAGGGAGTGCAAGTATGGACGTGGTGCCCGTGAGGGTGCCCAGGGTGGTATCTGACGACGCTGAATGCAGAGAAGGGACTGAGCAGCGCTTGGAAGTGGGGAGCTGGAGGAAAAACCACCAGGATTGTGGGGATCGCGGTGGTGAACTTCACCCACCTCGTGACTTCGCCACCACGTGTCTCTGGTGCCGATCACGAGGCCGTTGTTAGATTTGGTGGAACTAGGCTCGCCTTAGGTCCGTCGGCCGGGGGCTTGCCGGGCAGGTGGGGCTGTTACACACTGGTACGTACTGGTAATTCTTGCCCTCAGACCATTGTGCATTCTTTAAAATAAAAAGCTTGGCAGCCTTTATACTTGGACGGACTGGAGAGTCTCAAGCCAGGCTCCCTGAAAGCAGACTCCAGATTAAGCAAATTCTGTGTTTTACGTTCTGACGCAGATCGATGGTAGAAGGCTGCAGCCACAGAGGAAAAGGGTCCCTTCTCTTCACTGCTTTTATGTACTCTAAATCTCCAAAATTTAAAAGGCGAAAGATTTATATGATCCGAAGAGAAACCAGAGTATTAAATCTCCAAAATTTAAGACAGTTAACTGGACTATATGTTCAGGCTTCTCTTCAGCCTGATTGAAATGCCAAGTACAAGCCTCATTGGCCATTCAGAGATTTGTGATGCCTGAGGATCAGTTGTTAGGACATAACAGTGTTGGGGTGGGAATCCTGCAGTATATGTAAAAGCACATAGATTAAAAGCATTTAAAATGCATTTAAAGAAAAACAAAGGGCTACTTTTAAAAGCATGTGTTAAGATATAATAAACAGCAAGTACACTGGCATATTTAGGCCTATGTCCTCCGTAAAAGGAGGTCCAGTGGGCGGGATATTTCCATGATGAGTATGGAATGAATTCCTGAAATTACAGCGTGCAATCAACACTTCCCAAAGGGAAAAAGAACAGAGCCAACTCGGAAAAATGTCCCCTGTGGCAATAACACGCACATATAAAGGATCTTCTTATGTGTCAGGATCGAGTGTTGCTTTTCAAAACTCAAATTTTATTCGTCTCATCAGATTTTTAAAATAATATATGAAGTGTGTTCTAATGAAGAAATTCCTATTTGGCTAAATGCTCGGTGTCTGATTCTGAAGGGCTGTATACCAAGTAGGGTAGTTTTTCCCAGAGTGTGGTTCAGATCAGGGCCATCTCATCAGAATCGTTTACGGTAGCCCACTTTTTCTGTAAAGGGCCAAATAATAAATATTTTTGGTTTTGCCATACAGTTTCCGTTGCAAAAGCTCCCCTCTGCCCAAGGGTGTAGTGTGAAAACAGCCATAGATGAGTCATAAATGAATGAATGGGGCAGTGTGCCAATAAAACTTTATTTACACAGACAGGTGTATGCTGAATATGGCTTATAGACCATAGTTTATGAACACGTAACTTAGAGCAGTGTTTTTCTCTTTTCTTTTTTTAACTGAAACTCATAGTAAGAAATACACAGGACATCAAATCCAGCTTGTGTGTGTGTGTGTCCACACACATGCGCGCGCGCGTGCACACACACACACACAGTTTTTGCAAAACCTAATTTGCCCTTTGTCCCAGGAATGCACTCTGCTACTTTCTTTTCTCCTCTCCTCTTCTCTTCTGTTTAATGTTTTATTTTTTTAAGTTTATTTATTTATTTTGAGAGAGAGAGGGAGCGCGCACACAAACGGGAGGGGCAGAGAGAAGGAGAATCCCAAGACGGGCTCCGCGCCATCAGCACAGAGCTGATGAGGGGCTCAAAGTCACAAACCGTGAGATCATGACCTGAGCCGAGATCAGGAGTCAGATGCTTAACCGACTACGCCACCCAGGTGTCCCTCTTCTTAGTGTTTTCAATGCTAGTTCTCACCATGCCTGTACCTCATTGCCTGTTGAAATGCAGATTCTCACTGCTCTCCCAGTGACAGCTTTTTACCTAGGATATTGGAGAGTGAGCCCAAACATCTGCAGTTCTCTTTAAAAGACCCCTCGCTGATTCTTAGGCACACCACTTTGAAATGCTTCGATTTGGTGTATCAGACAGAATTGTACACTTGAGCTAAAATTAAAATTGTGCCAGCAATTGATTTCGGTAAAGCATCCTATGTGTTCAAAGGAGGCTCTCATTTTGGCTTGCTTCAACTTACGCATGATATAAGAGGGTTTTTCCCTTCTCTTAATGTCACGTTTAATTTCCAATACCGTGATAGAAGAAAAGAAAGAAGAAAATAGAGTTCAAGCATTGTTGCAACTGTAGTCGGTGGAAAAATCAGCCTATCACTGATAGACATACCGAAAGGATAAGTGATTGACGCGAAGTTATTCCAAAGGAATACTGTGACCTTATGTTTCTTTCGTTCGAATTGCATCAAACATCTTCATAATTCTGTTGTATGATTACAAATCTGTTGGCTTGGTTTGCCCTAGAGACTCTAAGTTATTTTCCTTCCTCTGATGGAGGTCTTTTAATATCTTGAATTGGACTTGATGCCTTTCTTAGCTCTACCTCTGGATGTAGTAATGTTAGAAGCTAAATTCGGGGCACCTGGGTGGCTTAGTCGGTTGAGCGTCCGACTTTCGCTTAGGTCATGATCTCGCGGTTCGTGGGTTCGAGCCCCGCGTCGGGCTCTGTGCTGACTGCCAGCTCGGAGCCTGGAGCCTGTTTCAGTCTGTGACTCTCCCTCTCTCTGACCCTCCCCTGCTCACGCTGTCTCTCTCTCTCTCTCCCCTAGAAATAAATAAAACATTTAAAAAAAAGAAGCTAAATTCAATTTGGTGTAAAATAAGTGTTATTTCATTCAACTAACGACCACGGTTAATCTGCTGCGGATGGTCACGAGAACTATTATAATGAGTGAAGTCTTTTACCAGGCTTAGTATCATATACTGTTTGCTCCAAGGTTTTGACACTTCATTCTCTAACTCTCCTTTCAGGAATTTTTCTCTCTTGCCTGAAATCTTGTGGCCGCTGCCTCTCAGTGCAGCGTTCATTTCCTTTGTTTGCTGCAGGACGACGTAGCTGGAATCAGATGTTCCTCAGAGGCCTCGAGTTCTGACATCTCCTTCCTTCCTTTTCTTCGATTAAAGTTGCACGGGGATGATAATGATGACTTGGAGAAAGAAGGAATTTCTTGGAGTTAGCAGGAACTCTGGAGGGAGCTGGAGCCAGCCTTGTCTGTAAGATAGATTAACTGGCCTCCTCCCTACCTGCGCACCCAGAGCTGTTTTCCATTCCGGAATGATCATAAAGCCGGCCAAGACCTGTCCCAAGCTGCGTGGAGAGGGCACCCGGCGCTCGGCCATTCCAATTAGCAGTCTAATTTTAACTTGGTGCCTGGCCAGAGGGCTTCATATTGTAGCACATTTCAGACACCAGAGCACATGGTCAAGTGGGTTACCGCGCCCGTAGCTTGGCCTACCCCAGAGGTTACGGTCAATTACGTTTGAGGGTCGTTTCCAAGCAAGACAGGATCAGGAACTGGAATGGAGGTTGGAACCAAACATGCATTTTTATCCCGACTGGGAAACGCTTATCAAAATAGTTCTTAGTTATCAAGTAAGCGCAAAGTGCCTGGAAATGACGTTCCCAGTGAGGGGAAACGGCCCAGCTGTGCTGTTTTTGGCCTTCTCTCATCTGCTCAACAGGAAAAATATTAATCAGTGGAAAAAAACGCTCTCTTTCTGTGAATTTAACACATGAGTTTTAGATCGTGTGGGAAATAGTAATACCTCCTGTTTTCACATCACAGTTTTATTACATGGGCTGCAAAGAACTCTCTAGAAAATGGTTCCTACTGAAGCCACACATTTGCACCTCTGGAGATGTTTTATTTTCTTGCCGGCCCAGCTGGAAACCTGAGATAAGAGAGGGTGCCAGCGTTCCCTATAATCTGACAGTAATTGAGTGGAATAGTCACGGACAAGGTCTGGTGACCCTTGTAACTTACCATCGGGCAGCACCTTTTTTCCCCATCAACAAGGAAGCAATTCGCAATTGAGTATTTTCTCATAAAACAAATTAGCAATGCTTCTCCAACGAGACAAAGACTGTCTAAGCCAGGAGTCCCCTAACTGGGATTTCCATATGTCCCTGCCTACTTGTTGGACTTTTATTGAAGGACAACTTACAGGCAACAGATCACACACATCAGGAAGGGGCCAGCCCGATGCATTCTCCCTAAGCGAGCCCACCCGTGTAACCGTCTCCATGCCTCTTTTCAAGGTGATGAGGCTTCGCAAACTGGCTCAACAGATTGCAAACTGCAAGCAGTGCATCGAGCGGTCGGCATCACTCATCTCCCAGGCGGAACATTCTCTGAAGGAGAATGATCATGCGCGCTTCCTACAGACGGCGAAGAATATCACTGAGAGGTGAGTGCGGGGGGCTGCTGGGAAGTTCTCAGCTGCTGGGCTCCTGTGTCTGGGGAGCGATTGGGGAGCGATTGGTTGGACTTGCCCTCGCCTTGCTTTTGTTTTCATTTTCAAGGCTGAGTACCAGGGAGAATAGAGGCTTTGAGCTGCTTTGTTCCAGCTAAAGATGCTTCCCTTTGACATGTCAAAGCCTTTTCAGCAGCACCCTGGAGTTCAAGGCCTTTGAAACAAGAGTCCACCAGTAAGGAAGAATAAAATCAGCCTTGCTTTTTGGGAGGAGAAAGCTTATGGTTGCACAAAACCATTTATTGCGACTCAGACCTGATCTTATCGTAGGCTTGATAACAAAGAATCAAAACGAAGGCAGAGACATAAAAGGGAAGCTTTTCTTCCATCTCGGGGCTCATCTATTTGGGAAAAAAAAAAAGAAAGAAAAGAACAAACTCCCAGGTGTTGCTTTCCGTTAGACCTGTTTCTATTTGGTCGAGAAGCTTTGCCTCTTCTGAAAGGTCAAAGCTGACTCATGGGAGAGAGAGAGAGGACCCAACTGTCAGTCTCTCCTGCCTCTTTCTCTGAAATGTGTGGCTTATTCTAGGGCAGGGAACATGAAGATAACATTTTGTGACTGGTCAGTTCAGCAGTAAAACTCGTGGGAGTCAGTGCTCCCTCGGTCCGGATACTTGACTGTCTCCAAGCCTTGCCAATGCCCTTGACTTTTCATTCATTCTGATTTTCAGAGCCACTTGCCCCTTACCCAAAGCAATAATAGAATCCAATCACCAGATAACCCCAGGCAGCTCATTGATGCTGGTCTTTATCCTAGAGCAGGGGTCTGCCAACTTCTATAAAGGACCAGAGAGTAAATATTTTCAGCTCTACAAGTTTTGAGGCCTCCTTCGCAGCTGCTCAACTCGGCCGCGATAGCTGTCTAGCAGCCTCGCTTAGACAGTACGGAAACAGACGGGCATGGCTGTGTTTCTTAAAAACATTTCGTGAAACAGGTATTTGGCTCCCTGGCTGTATTTTGCCAACCCCCGGCCTGGAGGGGTGGGGTGCGGAAATACCATCCTATGACTTGAATTTCTTCAAGGAAAGAGAAAGAAAACTAACATTAATTGAGTGCTTGCTTGTGGCCGACACTGTGCTAATTCTCAAAATGTCGCTTACAGGTAGGCATTGATAATTTCCGTTTCCGCTGTTCTTTCAATTAGAGTAATGTACAGTAGTAGTAGTTTTACAACTCTGGTCTTGTATTGAACCTGCTTCACTGTGTTGTTATATTTGAGGACAGTTCCTTCTGCGATTGGTTCTGATACCTAATCTCTTCCAAAGCACGAGGATAACAGCTGGTTATCATCCCTTTTGTATCCTTAAAATGATCACCTCCCTACTCTTAAGAGAAGCCAGTTTCTTTCCTCACGTCTCCTAGGCTCCAAGTGTATAATTGTCTTCCCAGCTCTCATCTGGACCTTATCCAATTGCTTTATATTCGTCCTAAATTTAGAAATTGCAAATACCACTAATAACTCCTGTACCTACGGTACTCTACTAGACAGTGTTTACACTTATGTCATGGTTTCCAACTGGGATCCGAGTACTTTTCTCTAGCTTTAAATCATGAGGTGTCCAGATGAAGTGGCTACTATGAGGTGCGTTTCTCAGCAATCCATAAAAATGTGATCCAGTGTAATATGATTTTAAATTCTCAGCTATCGAGGGGAGAGAAGGTGGCCCTATAACAGTTAAGATAGAACATTCTTGGGACAGGGCGCCTGGGCGGCTCAGTCGGTTAAGCTTCCGACTTCAGCTCAGGTCATGGTCTCACCATTCATGGGCTCGAGCTCCGCGTCGGGCTCTGTGCTGACTGCCAGCTCAGAGACTGGAGCCTGTTTCGGATTCTGTGTCTCCCTCTCTCTGACCCTCCCCTGCTCACACTGTCTCTCTCTCCCTCTCTCTCTCAGAAATAAATAAAAACATTAAAAATTTTTTTAAAGAAAAAAAAACATTCTGGGGGCACCTGGGTGTGGCTCAGTTGAGCATCTGGCGTCGACTGGGGTCTTGGTCTCTCGGGTCATGATTTTGATCCCCACATCGGGCTCACTGCTGTCAACCTGTTGGCACAAAGCCCGCTTCAGATCCTCTGTCTCCCTCTCTCTTGCCCCTCCCCCGCTTGCACTCTTCCAAAACTAAATATTTTTTTAAGAATAGAACATTCCGAAAGAAGACCTACCTACCTTTGAAGTATAACATAAGCCATGAATGTCCACACGTGATCGCCCTCAGACCCAGCGGGGTAAAACTGGTCCCATTCACCTCTACCTGTAACAAGCCCATCTCTTCCGGAACAAAAACATGACTTTGAGTTTTCTTTCTACAGATGAATTGTATAATACAGTTGACCCTCGAACAGCATGGGTTTGAATTGCGCACATCCACCTATCCGTGGATTTTTGTTTTTTAGGTTTAAATGTTTATTAATTCATTTACAATCATATGAAAACAGAAATACAGTTTTTATGAAAAATAACAAATTTCCCAAATAAACGGGGCAGTGAGAACAGTGGTTTTTTCGTTCTACATTTTCATAAGTCACTTTCTTGTCTGTCTTTTTTTTTTTTAATAAATAGTTTATTGTCAAATTAGTTTCCACATAACACCCAGTGCTCATCCCCACGAGTGCCCTCCTCCATGCCCATCCCCCCTTCCCCCTACATCCATCAGTTCTCAGTTTTTGTCAGCCTTCAAGAGTCTCTCATGGTTTGCCTCTCTCCCTTTCCCCCACCATTTCCGCCCTTCTTCTCCCCCTTGTTCCTCTGTTAAGTTCCTCCTAATCCTCCTATACGTGCACACATATGATATTTGTCCTTCTCTGCCTGACTTATTTCGCTCAGCATCACACCCTCAAGGTCCATCCATGTTGCTACACATGGCCAGATTTCATTGTTTCTCATTGCCATGTAGTATTCCATGGTATAGATAAACACATCTTCTTGATCCATTCATCTGTTGATGGACACTTAGGCTCTTTCCATGTTTTAGCTATTGTGGAGAGTGCTGCTATGAACATTGGGATACATGTGCCCCTGTGCATCAGCACTCCTGTGTCCCTTGGGTAAATTCCTAGCAGTGCTATTGCTGGGTCATAGGGGAATTCTATTGTTAATTTTTTGAGGAACCTCCACACTGTTTCCCAGAGGGGCTGTACCAGTTTACATTCCCACCAACAGTGCAAGAGGCTGCCCGTTTCTCCACATCCTTGCCCACATCTCGTGTTCTCTGATTTGCTCATTTTAGCCACTCTGACTGGTGTGAGGTGGTATCTCAGTGTGGTTTTGATTTGTATTTCCCTGATGAGTAGGGATGCTGAGCTTCGTTTCATATGTTTGTTGGCCATCTGGATGCCGTGGATTTTTTCAAATCGGTACAGGACTGTACTGTAAATGTACTTTCTCTCATGATTTTCTTAATAATATTTTCTATAGTAATATTTCTTAATAGTTCTAATAATATTTTCTTTTCCCTAGCTTACTTTATTGGAAGAATGCAGAATATAATACATTTAACATACAAAAAAATGCGTTAATCGACTCTTTATGTTACCAGTAAGGCTTCTGGTTAACAGTAGGCTATAAGTGGTTAAGTTTGGGGAAGTCAAAAGTTATACATGGATGTTCTTTTTTTAAAAAAAAAATTTTTTTTATGTTTTTATTTATTATTGAGACAGAGAGAGACAGAGTGTGAGCAGGGGAGGGGCAGAGAGAGAGAGAGGGAGACACAGAATCCGAAGCAGGCTCCAGGCTCTGAGCTGTCAGCACAGAGCCCGATGCGGGGCTCGAACCCATGAACCACGAGATCGTGGCCTGAGCCGAAGTCGGACGCTTAACTGACTGAGCCACCAGTTGCCCCTATATGTGCATTCTCAACATTCTCAACTGTGTGGGGCTCGGCACCCCTAAACCCCTCATTGTTCAAAGGTCAACTGTATACTATATTCTCAAACTTCACTAATCTATAGTTCTCAGTGTAATTGTATGTGCACTTTTATAAAATTATTTTTTAAGTTTATTTATTTATTTTGAGAAAGAGAGAGAATGCACAAGCATGAGCCAGGGAGGGGCAGAGAGAGGGAGAGAGAGAATCCCAAGCAGGCTCTGCCTGTCAGCACAGAGCCTAATGCAGGGCTCGATCTCACGAACCCTGAGATCCTGACCTGAGCCGAAATAAAGAGTTGGATGCTTAACCGACTGAGCCACCCAGGCATCCCTAAAATTATTTTAAATAAGCAAAAGATCTCACTAAGTCCAGATGTAAAAAAGTGGGCCTCCTGTTTATGAGAAGGCTAAACTTCCATCAAGTTTAAAGACATAGTACCTATAAAAGTTCGCCAGCTGCCTTTGCCCCCGTTTTGGCAGCCCGACTCTTCTGTCTTCGCTTGTCAATCTTCTTGGTCAATTCTTGAGCCTTTCGTTTTCTAGGACCAGAATGTAGGGCAAGGGCAGGGACCTTGGACTAGGACCTGGGAAACTTGGGCAGATCCCAGAGCTGCCAGTTTTTAAGCTGTGATTCTTTAGGTTTATCCAGGAGGTATTTTCTGCTAAGAAAAGCGGGCTTATAATAGCTGCCTCTATCAGTAGTTTCGATAATACTGTTGATGACTCCTAAGAACAGGCCGTTAGCATCATAGACACTCCCCAATATTTGTTGGATTTAGGTTTTCATAGTTCAGTAGGTCATACATGTCTCTTCTGGGGCTGGTCTCTGCCCGTCTCTACTCCTCAATCCTTTACTTAGTAAGCATTCTTCTCCAGGACATGACTTGGTAATTCTCTGCCTGCCCGTGTGTCTGCCTTAGGCTTTGGCACCTGTATACTTCTAAACCATCTTTATTCTATTCGAGAATGGAAAGCCCAGAACAAACTTTTAATCCTGCAAGCCTTCCTAAAATGAGACTTGGATGAGATTTTTCTTTTTTTCCTTTTAATTTTTTTATGGTGTTTTTTTTTTTTTAATTTGTTTTTGAGAATCAGAGAGAGACAGCATGAGCAGGGGAGGGTCAGAGAGAGAGGGAGACACAGACTCCGAAGACAGGCAGGCTCTGAGCTAGCTGTCAGCACAGAGCCCGACGCAGGGCTCGAGCCCACAAACGAGATCATGACCTGAGCCGAAGTCGGACACTTAACTGACTGAGCCACCCAGGTGCCCCATGGATGAGATTTTTCTACATCTTCAAACTGCTTGAAGTGGATATGTTAACCTACAGGCCGAATCACACTGCAAAAAGGTTTTCGATTTAGAAGCAATTAAAAAAAAAAAAAAGGAGAGAAACCCTCAAGCTTTACATTGTCGGAGATGCATACACTTTAGAATCAAGTATCTGGCTCTGTGTTAATTGCCTGGCAGTAATTACGGACGCCATCGGGGCTGTTCCTTTAACACTTGTGAGTCTAATCTTGCTCACATGTTCCTACCAGGCAGAACCCCCCAGCCGTCCTGTTTCCACCATTGCAGCCCCAGCACAGAGCACACTGCCTGACTCGAATGAATCAGTGAACAGATTATAAAACAGGTCAGTGATATCTACCTAATGCGGTTGTTATAGAGACAAAATGAGATAACGTAGCAGAACCCTTAGTCCAGTTCCCGTCCCAAGGCGAACATGCAACAAATGCCAATTCCCTGCCCTCCCACTCACTGAATGGATGCAGATAGATTGTATGACATACTGTACTCTCAAGCCACGCTAACATATAGGTCTTTTGTACGATTGTATGGGCGTCCTTACGAAATCACATTAAGTAAGCAAAACTCTTCACTAAATCGAAGCATAAGAAAGTTGGTCTGCTGCTTATGGGAAATCTAAAATAAATCACTTTCAGCAGCGAATTTTCAAGAGGAGGATAAAAAGAAACTTTGCTCTGAACAGTACCCATTTTCAGACTCCTGGGGGGGTGTCTGACTCCATAGAGTGACCCTTCTGTCCTTGAACGCCTAGGCACTTCAAGGACCCCTCAGACTTACCCCGAATATAGAGCCCCGAGCTCCAGTTGTGATGTCACTTGATCTTAAGAATTCAAGCACATGTGATGAGTGGTTTCTAAAGTGTGTTCTGGTAGGGTGTTAATTGGTGTTAAAATAACAACCTTCCAGAGCCAAGTGCATCTGGGAAATCCTGAGCAGAGTGGTGATGTACCCACTCGCCCAAGAGAGACCCATTTAATTGCCCTGTCAGGAGCCTGGCATGGGGACGATATTTAGCGGGAAGGGTAGAGCATCTTGCCCAGACGTGGACTGCATGACAGAAACCCTGTGAGCAGTGCAACTCTAGACACATCCACCTTCTGGAAAACTGGCCCCATGTGGCTCCTAGCAAACTGAGTGTTACTCAGAGATCAGAGGCATCAACGTCCAACCAGAAACAGAAGTCACATGCAGTCCATCCCCTTAAGCATCGGCAACAGGCGCAATGTCCTTATTTGCCTCCGTATGATAAGGGCTTACCGTACACCCACAGGTATGCGCACGTGTGTGTGTACACGTACACACACACACAACTATGAAAGCACACAACTGCGAAAGTGGCCTGATACTCATGGCCCTGGTGGATTTTGGCAACTCATCTGAAAGGCCAGAAGATGGGCAACAAGGATTTGGGGAATAAAAACATGGCCTGAAATGTTGAGTTTGGCAGCTCTCCCCTCGCCTGTCACTCCAATTAAGAATTTGAAATTGTATCCAAAGATAAATATCTTTTCTTCCATCAAAAGACTGTGTAGGTGTTAAAAGCTGCAGTAACTCCACAGATTCTTGCTGTCACTCTTTGCCTCCCAGGCTTAGGGACTTTCAGCCTTTCTGTTCCCACCCCACAAAGTTCCCACCGTCAAGATGGCCGACATTTTCAACATTCTCACTTGACCAACGCACATTTTAGTCAACTGTGAGCCATAGAACCAGGAGAAACTTGGGAGAAATCTATTTGGGATGGGCCTCAACCGAAGCTTCTGCCACTGGCTCAGGCAAGTGCTAAGGCAAGAGGCAGCAGCCTTAAGGTCCTCTCAGCCCCAGATCTGGGCCACACCAGAATGACAGAGAAAAGCTCAGAATGACTGAGCTTAATAGCTCAGTGAGGTTCTCCCTCTTGATCATCATGAGAGGGTTTCGCTTTGAAATGTTTATCTGAGGAGTTCAAATGACCTTAGGGCCTTTCTCTTAACTTTTCTGTACTGATGCAAAGATTTCGGGCTCTTCAGCACTTGGCAAATTTTAAGGGCTTAGTACTTATTTGCGAAATGATCCTGGGATCTCTCTGAGTTTTGAGAAGTTGTTATGATTATGGGTCATAAAGAAAGCAGTTTTTAAGTACAGTTTGGCCATCTGTGAAGAACGCCTAGCAACCATCCCTTTATCCATCGGTCTAAATTAGCAGGTGTCCGTCACAATAATTAGCCCATTTCCCTTGGGTGCGAGCTTTAGCCAACAAAATCCCACAACTCTGCTATTTTCTTGGTGTGAAAAGGTGAGGCGGTGAATTTAGACTCTCTACCCTCACTGAGACACTTGAAACTTGTCTTTCCAGAGTTTATGCCTCTTCAAACTTTCATCTATGGACCCCAATATCATCCCAATAATTACATTGTTAATTATCCTCTCGACCTCCCTCCCTATGCAGAACTGAAAAGTTGCCAGAAGTACAGTTATAGAAATTTTATTTCTAAGAATTTTGAGCACTTCACAGGTGTAACCATTATTGAGGTGAAATCCGGATAACATAAAATTAACCATTTTAATGTGTGAGGCTCAGTGGCATTTAGTACATTGGCAGTGCTGTGCAATTACTACCTCTGTTGAGTTTCAAAATCTTCATTACCCCCTGAAAAAACTCCATTCCCATTACATATTGCATCCCCCTCCCCCACTCCAGCCCCTTGCCACCACTAATCTGCCCCCTGTCTCTGAATTCACCCATTCTGGACATTTCATGTAAGTGGATCATACAGTATGTGGCCTTTTGTGTCTGGCTTCTATCACTTAGCGTAATGCTTTCAAGGTTCGTCCACACTGTGGCACGTATTAGTGCTTCCCCCCTTTCTGAGGATGAATACTATTCCATTGTATGGATATACCCACAAGTGTAATTTGTATAGCCAAAATATATTATCTTTTTAAAAATTTTTTTAACGTTTATTCATTTTTGAGAGAGACAGACAGAGCACAAGCCGGGGAGGGGCAGAGAGAGGGAGAGACACAGAATCCGAAGCAAGCTCCAGGCTGTCAGCACAGAGCCTGATGCGGGGCTCGAACTCACGAACCATGAGATCATGACCTGAGCCAAGGTCGGCTGCTTAACCCTCTGAGCCACCCAGGTGCCCCCCAAATAGATTGTCTTTATAAAATACAAAGTTTTGGGGCACCTGGGCGGCTCAGTCAGTTAAGTGACTGACTTCACTTCAGGTCATGATCTCCCGGTTCATGAGTTCGAGCCCTGTGTTGTTGGGCTCTGTGCTAAGAGCTTGGAGCCTGGAGCCTGCTTTGGATTCTGTGTGTGTGTGTCTCTGCCCCTGCCCTGCTTTGGTGCTCTCTCTCTCTCTCTCTCTCTCAAAAATAAACATTAAAAAGTTTTTAAAAATCAAATACAAAGATTTAAGAGCCATTAAGAGGTATAGGAGGAGCTCCATCTCCTTAGGTAACAAGGTTGAAATTTTTCTAGATTAAATGGAAGAGTATGGACCTGGAATTCTCCTCCCAGCTACTGCCAGCCAGCTTTGTGACCTTCTATAAGTGAACATCAATGCTCTTAATTAGAAAATAAGTAACTAGACTTAGAGCTGAACCATTTCAGAGTGTTTCTTTGCTCATAAACTCCCAACGCCCAACAGAGTACCCGATACATAGTTAGGTCCATGGTGGTGGCCCCCAAACTGAATGAAATACCCAGATCATCACGATTATGAGGCTGGTGTAGTCTGACATGCTCAGAAGTGGCTTCCATCACGCCACAGTTGTATTGTTTTTAAGAGAATTGCCTGCAATTATTAACTAGTCAGAGTGTTCTGCTGTCAGTAACTGAACTTTGCCAAGCACCTTGAGAGCCGAACACACGCCCAGCAAGAGAGTCCGACTTCCCGACACCTTGCTTTAGAGGGTTATAAATGAGAACTCTAACGCGCAACCCTAAATGAAGAGGAAAACTGGTGCATCCGTTGAAGGAATTTGCGAGAAAGCTCATGAATACTTTTCATGGCATCTGCCGGGAATATGGTGCCAAAAAAAAAAAAAAAAATGAATACAAAGAGAACGAAGCAAACCGGGGAAAAACTCCTTTCTTAATGTTTATTTCAGAGAGGGGGCTGGTAATTGATTAAACTAATCCAATATCTGGAAACATTCTTTTTTAATCCTCACTTTGCCTTTTATGCAGTTTGAAATTTTGGAGACTCCTCTTTGAAGTAGAGCAGGGTCGGGTCTGAAAGGAACAAAGTGTTTCCCAGACAGATGTGTGAAGAAGTGCCCGGAGCTATGTGCTTCTCGCTGGGGTTAGATGTGAAGGGGCCAGGCTGTTAAATACACAGCAACATGAAATATGAATATTCTTTCAGCTCCGTGGGCAGTTTTTTTCCGAGATAAAAAGAAAGGTGGGGTGGGGGGATGCTATTCTACTGTTTACCCAATTCCTTTGCCTTGTCTTGAAGCTTGCGTTCACTGGTATCATGTTGCCGTGTTGTGCCGCTCTCAGATCCTTTCTGAGGCTCACGTGTGAAAATAGCACGATTTTAAAATGCTATTTCTCGTCCTTTTCCCTTCTTTCCTTCCTATACAGGGACAGTGAAAGCCATCCTGACATTTCTAAAAAGTTGCTTTGTTTACATTACAGAGTCTCCATGGCAACCGCATCGTCCCAGGTCCTAATACCTGAAATCAACCTCAATGACACATTTGACACCTTTGCCTTAGATTTTTCCCGAGAGAAGAAACTGCTAGAATGTCTGGATTACCTGACAGGTAATGTCTTTTGTGTGTGTGTTTTTTAATATTGTGTACGTTCGGTGTTGCACATATTTTGCCACCAGATCCATTCCCTAAGAACCAGAGATGTGGGCTTCTGACTTAGGAACGGAGTCTAATATTCCCGTAAACAATTTCTGGCACTTTTCTTTTTTCCACCCAAAACCGCCCACTCCAACCCAAAACTGGGGACAGAGGAAAAAGGAAAATCTCAATCATTAAGAACATACTTTCCACCATTTTCCTTCCCTCTCAGAGTGCAGGTACCACAAATAATGGCTCTGTTGGCCATCACAGAGATATGTAAGGGAGCGCAGCTATTTTCCATGTCATCTCAGCAAGGCATCGGACTCTCACCGTGTCTTGGCAGAGAAAAACATGGCAGCTAACTTGGATTGGGTGTCTGGTCTGCTCCAGCTTTCTGTATGTGCGAGCATGTTTAATCTTCACGACATCATGCCGAGGTCAAGTATAATTCTCATTCTGCAGAGGACGGGGGGGGTCACCCTTCTTGCTGGGGTCCGGACAGACTCCCACGGACCTCTTGCTCTGTCTCGTAAAAGACTGAATTTCATCTTGGCAAAGGTCACCATGGCAAACGTCCCCCAAAGCACACGCGAATTCCAGGTGCCGTGTTTCCATTTGGAAACATTTGGGGGGGTCAAGCTTAAGAAACAAAAGCAAACAACAATGAAAGAAAGCCTTGGGCTCCTCCCACTCCTAACCATGCTTCCAGATTTTTCTTTGCTGTCAACCTCTAGAACGAGACCTGAACTCGTTCGCTGGGAGCATGTGGACCGTCTAGATGACCTTTATTTGTGTTAGCCCAAGCCACCGGTGCCTATGACTTCAGGAAGGCTCCCTATATACAGTGAAGCCAGATGTGCCTTATACCCAGACAGGGTTTTTTCTTTGCGAGAACCCGGAGTGTTGTTTTCAGCCTTTCTGCATCTGCAAGGGAAGCGGTCATCCCCCAAACTTCTTATCTTCTGTAATCCTTTCAAAGCACACCACTCCCATTAGGGCAGAAAGATGTTGACTCAAAAATGCATTTGCAGTAAGGAAGCAAATTTGCTTTCAGACACTTAGTAATATACTGCCCTCCTTTTTTAAGCTTTTCACTCTGAGATTGATCTAAACTAACTCTACCCCACAGAATCGTCCACAATGACAAAAACATTCTGTATCTACACTGTCCGTTATGGTAGCCGCTAACCGCATGGGGCCATCAAAAACTTGAAATGTGCGCAGCGCATTTTTACTTTTATTTCACTTTAATTAAATTTAATGGAAATGTAAAAAGCCGCATGGAGTTCGTGGCTACCGCATTGGACAGTGCAGGTCTAGACTTTCTCTGGCTGAGCTGTTTTTCATACGGACATCCGATTAAAAACTCTCTTTTTTTTTCTTATATCATTTGGGATTGAGTGTGATCGCAACCGCAGAAAATCCACTTAGCGACCAAACCCATCAAGGAGTGTTTGTATCACACGAACACGAGAACGGAGCTGTGTGTCCTGGGCCTGGGCAACAGCTCACTGACGGCCGCAGCCTCCAGGCTGTCTTCTTTTTCTGCTCTCTTCCTTGTGTTCCTTTTTCGCCACACAATCACCAGCACAGCTACCCCACCTCCACGCATTATGCTCAAGTTACAGGTAAAAAGAGAGGGACACAGGGGAAATGACAAAAGATCTGTGAGCTGGCTTTGTCTTTGTTTATTAGGAAAACGAGAAGCTTGTTCGGAAGGCCCGTCTAGCAAACTCCCCCTTGTGTCTTGTGGGCCAGAGCCACGTCACAAGGTCAAGCCCAAGGGCAAAGAAGAATGCAACGCTGTTTGGCTGGACACATGGCCTTTGTGCACAAAATCAGTGTCTTGTTGACCAGAGTGGGTGCTTCCCGTCCCCAATCATGGTTTAATGCTTCTTCTGTGGGCACACCTTCATGGGCTAATCTCTGAGCGAATGCCGGGGTAATGATTAAAGGAGAGAGATGGGAAAACAGTTTGTGCCGATTAGTACTGTATGCACCATATATCATCCCCAGTGGCTGTTTATGGCAAACTAAAAATCACGTGGGCTACCTGCTATTATGCCTTCTTAACTCTCAACCTCAAATACAAATTTGGTCCCTTTCTAGACATAACATCGATCCCGGCCATAACATGTGATGCTTGGCTGATATTGCCAAGTCCAAATAGTTTATCAGACATTCGTAAGCAGGAAACGAACTGTTTGTGGAGTATTAGCCCGCCATTTCTTGGGTCCTATTCACGACAGAGGCAAGAAAATAACGCCTCTGCTACCGATTCCATGAATATTGAAATTGGCCGCCTGCTGCTGGTCTCATTTACAGTAAATTGGCTATTGACTTTTCAGGACAAACCCATCGGGCTTCTAATCAAAACAGGGTTAGCCTGCGTGGCTGTGAAAACAAGATTTTTTTTTCCCCTATGACATGCCTCTAAGTGGTCTGTCAAGTTAATAACCCGGAGAGGTGACATTTCTTCCCTGATTGCAGCAACTGCCATGTGCCTCCCAGCTACTCGCTTATTTTGAACACAAGTTTTCTTTATATTTAATCATATGCTGCAGGGCAGAGAGAACACAACCTTTCTGCAGCGGTGGATGGAAAAATAATTCAATGAACTATTTAGATTATGGGAGAATAAGCGTTTCTGCACCGATCCATGCGGGGTGAGCGCACAGTAACACAGACAATAATAAGCATGTTTTATGGTGCAGCTGGGCCTCCCCCACAGAACGCATGTCCGGATCGGTGTCGCTGATTCATGCGCATCTGAGTCCCAGTGCATGACACTAAATCTTGCGTAGTGGATGCTTCAGGAGACAGGTGTATAAATACATATCCCAGAAAGAATGCTTTAAAGGCTCTATCGAGCCTTTCTATCTTAATGTACAGCTCAACGCAGCACCCGCCACATGTAGGTGCTCATTAATAATGTTTGTAGAATACAGTAACCAAGAGACAAAGCTGGTCTATGTGACTTTATACAGTGAACAGACTTCATACTTGCCGCGTGCCATATTTGTCCTGAATATACCTTCGGGCAAAATGAAGACTACGAAAACAATTAGAGTCTTAAGTTTGCCATTTTTACAAACTCCTCTCCTTCGTTGGGTTTGTTTAGGCCTCATCAATCCTAATCGAAATTTAGAGCAGGAAAGAACGTTGCAGTCGTGTAAACGGAGGTTGCTACCCATCTGTAGAATGCCGAAATTTTCTCCTTTTTGAAGTTAGGTTCCAGGGGCGCCTGGGTGGCTTAGTCGGTTAAGCGTCCGACTTTTGCTTGGGTCATGATCTCGCGGTTCGTGGGTTCGAGCCGCGTCGGGCTCTGTGCTGACTGCCAGCTCAGAGCCTGAGCCTGTTTCAGTCTGTGAGTCCCTCTCTCTCTGACCCTTCCCTGCTCACGCTGTCTCTCTCTCTCTCCTAGAAATAAATTTAAAAAAAAAAATTTTTTTTAAATAAATAAATGAAGTTAGGTTCCAGTATACAGAAGAGTGGAAATAAAGGCCCGTATCAGTTCTCTAAACCAGGGGTTGGCCAACTTTGACTATAAAGGGCCAGATGGTAAATATTTTAGGCTTTGCAGGACATATGGCCCCAACTACTCAACTCTGCTATTGCACAAAAGCAGCCACAGACAATACGTAAATGAATGAGCCTGGCTGTGTTCCAATAAAACTTTATTTACAAAAATAGGCAGTGGGCCAGATTTGGCCCATAGCCATAGTTTGCCAACTCCTGCTCGAAACGATTATTGCCAGTGCAAAGCACTCACTGCCTAGTCTTTTTCTTGCTCACAAACTCTTCTCATAAAACCAGTTACTGAAATCAAGCCGGTAGGTTTTAAATCAACTTAAAATAATTATTTTGGTAAGATTTAGACTTCTCCGCTCCAGACTGCGTTCGAGACATAAAACAGCAGCCTTCTCCAGTGATAGAGTTAACCAAATGCCAAGGAATCATGTTTTCTTTGGGGAGGGAAAATGTACTTCTTAGATATGATCGATTGTTAGTCATGTTCCTCTTAATTTGAAATATCACCTATAAATTTAAAAATGAGAAGAAAATAGGACCATGCTAATAAGGGTTTGTTGTTGTTCTTTTTTATAAGGCATCAAAACATCTAATGAAAGGGGTGCCTGGGTGGCTCAGCGGGTTAAGCGTCCACCTCTTGATTTCGGCTCAGATCATGATCACACTGTTCGTGAGTTTGAGCCCCAAGTGAGGCTCCGCGCTGACAGTGTGATCAGCGCAGAATCTGCTTGGATTCTCTCTCTCTGCCCCTCCCCTGCTCGCTCTCTTGCTCTCTCTCTCTCTCTCAAAATAAATAAACTTTTAAAAAAAAACACCTAATGAAAGACAATTTTCAAACAATGATTTGGCTGGTGTGTTATGGGATAACGAACATCAGTATTTTTCCAGTTGGTTTCATAAATATAAAAATACTTGGCCTCACATACCTCAGAGGCTGGCAAACTCTGGCTCGCAGGCCAAATCTAGCGCTCACCTGTTTTTGTAAATAAAGTTCTCCTGGCACCCGGCCATGTCCATTTGAGTATGAATTGCCTACAGCTGCTTTCGTAGTGCAGGGGCAGACGTGAGTAGTTGCGACAGAGACTAAGTAGCTCGCAAAGCCTAGAACATTTACTGAAATCTAGCCCTTTACTGAAAAAGTATGCCATCCTCCCAATGTGGATGAAATCACAAAAGTTCATCTCATTTCCTTTTTGCCTAACAGGTTTCCTTTCATGGATAAGAGTATTATTTCTTTAATCTCCTAAACCTGCTTTCACGATAGAGCAAAGTCCCTCCTGGCTGGCCGCAGTCACGCTACCTGTTAAAAATCACAGCGATAACCAGCCAACCAAATGTTCTTTGGATCGGGGCCACCGTCTCTCAGACAGTGGTCCTGATGGACCCGGTTAGAAAGGCCTGCTGTGGCTGTCCCACATCTCCTCTGGAGTGTATCCCAGAGGTGCCTGCTTCTTCGCTGATGAGCGTTCTTGTTCCCTACAGCTCCCAACCCTCCCACGATTAGAGAAGAGCTCTGCACAGCCTCCTACGACACCATCACCGTCCACTGGGCCTCCGATGATGAATTCAGTGTGGTTTCCTACGAGCTCCAATACACCATATTCACTGGACAAGCCAATGTCGTTAGTGAGTATCGCATACCCTATCGATCTCTCTTTTGGGCGACTGTTTCCAGATAGATTGCATTTCTAAATTGAAATATCAAGGAAGACAAGGAAAGAATCCACAGTATTTGTTGGCTGCCTTACCCCATTAAGGTGATGGTATTCACTTGTACTCTGCTCGCAAAAATAGCTGGCCCAGTAGTGATGAAAATTAATGATCTCTAGCCAACCACATGGATGAATCTTACAAACATATAAGAGAAAGAAGCAGGAAACAAACAAAGAATCCATGCAACACGAGTCTATTTATACATTCATAATTTAAAGATGAAAGGAAACTATTTTGTTTAGAGAAGCCTATATTCGTGTAACAACTAGAAGTGAGGACGGTGGTTACTGCCCGGCTGGGAGGGGAGTGACACATTGGGAAGCAATATATGGGGGGTTCGTGGGGTTAGCGGTACTTTCTGGGTGGGCGTTACATGGTTTAGTCATTGTATCATACGTTTAGTTTTATGTACTTTTCCGAGTGTTGTTTCACGATGTGAAAAAAAAAAGAATTTAATAACATGGATAGGCAAACAATGCCAAACTCCACGTCCCCTTTGGAGGAGAGCAGGCCTATCATTTGAAATGCGAGTAACTGGCCCCCACCTGGGAAGAATTTCAGACCTTGCTCGAAACACGGAGAGGCCCCTCTCTCCCTGCGGCCCATGAGATATTTGGTCTCAGAGACAATTTGATTATCTCAAATCGCCCTGGTTGCTGGCCAGAGAGGTGATCACAAAGAAATCTCTCCTCCCCACCCCTAGTTATTTCAATTGAGTTGAGTAAATGGAAAAGGACCAGAAGTGGCTTTTCAGGGGAACAAGTTTGAAGCCTCTTTAGCAGATTAAAAAAGAGCATGTCAAAGTAGAATAGAATAGAATAGAATAGAATAGAATAGAATAGAATAGAATAGAATAGAAGCCACTTTTCAACAAAGAAGTGTTTTGAAAAAATCAGTATCAACTTAATGTGCTTTTATTATGTAAACTTCTTCTCGCTTCACCACACTGTTCTTTCCTCTGCACATGTAATTCTGAGATAATTCTGAGACGGGGGATGTTTAAAAAAGAAATGAGGTGTAGGATTAATTAAAAGCGTGATGGGCGATGACCCCCACCTCTGAGTAACTGAAGATCATGCCAACAAACGGACCCCCCGGGTTCCTTATAGCCTCGTTTCCCAGGCTTCCCTCCTCGGCCCTCTGACCCTCCACTCCCTAATTTGCCTGCCTTGGAAGCTTTATTAAAATCCTACCATTTTCCAAGAATGCATAAGGGGGAAACCCATGAAACGTTGAGAACAGCTTTGGCCAGCTGCCTGGGAGCAGAGAGGAAACGGCAGAAGCGGCTGGTGTAACAGAAAGGTCGTGGGGGAAATGACGGCCTAAGTCTCAAAAGAGAGTAGGTGTGGATCAGAAAGGTAAGGGGATGTCGGGCAGCTGCCTCATCAGGGACAGGCCCGTAGCGACGCAGAAGGGCCAGGCGATTTCTGAGATATCCTCTGTGAGGCCTGGCTGGAGCGTTGAGCGAGGAAGGGGAGACGGTGCGAAATGAAGACGGAGTGGTAGAACCAGGACCCAAACTCACGTAGGTCTGGGTCCAGGAAGCACATGTTCTTAATCATCAGTCTCTGAATCCTAACCCACAGTAAAGGCCTGGACCGCAGAGGGCCACCCTGGCCACAGGGTGTTGGGTTTCCCCCTGTGGGCTTGGTGTCACGCAGAGCAGCAGCGCGATCAGATGGTCGGTGGGCAGCCATCTTCGGCAGTGCGGGCGAGGATGGAGCGGGACAGGGCGAAACTAGAAGCAAGAGACGCGATCATTCCAGAAAGACTTCACCTCTCACCCGTATCCGCGGGAAACACCATTACTATCTTCAGCTGTTGGAAGTGCCTTTGGGGGCAAGTCTCAGAGGCACAAGGATATCAGTGGTCCGCCATCATTTTGCTCTTCTTTTGAAATTTTCGATTCTTCTGGAATTGCTCCTCCTTCCTAGCCCTGCATGCCCCGCTCCAAATCGTGAAGCAACACGAATTCCCTAAAATCCTCCTTTTTAGTAAGCAGTGCATGAACACTGTATAATAATGTATA
This sequence comes from Proteles cristata cristata, assembly GCA_017311185.1. NCBI lineage: Eukaryota > Metazoa > Chordata > Mammalia > Carnivora > Hyaenidae > Proteles > Proteles cristata. The sequence goes on along the minus strand of JAESUZ010002123.1, from coordinate 27,381 downwards.
AAATGTATCTAGTGAAAATCGGATGCTTTTCAATATGCCGGCCACCTCGGTTCCACAGTTACCCACTGGGGGGCTCAGTCGGTTGAGCATCTGACTCGTAATTTCAGCTCAGGTCATGATCTCACGGTTCGTGAGTTCGAGCCCCAAGTCAAGGCTCTGCACTGACGGTGGAGAGTCTGCTTGGGATTCTCTCTCTCTCCCTCTCTCTCTGCCCCTTCCCCCCTCTCTCTTTCTCTCTCTCTCTCTCTCAAAATAAATAAACTTAAAAAAAAAAAAAGAAAAGAAAAATATTAAAAGAAAGAAACACGAAAGTTACCCACTACATCAATTCTATTTCACATGCTTCTTCCCTGTGGTAGTCTGTTCATAGACAGGCATATGCACATCCTCACACACACATAGAAACATTTTTAGGGACGCACAAGGTAGCTTGCTGTATGCAGCTCCTTGCCTTGCTTTTGTCACCCAGAATAATCTCTTATGATGAATTTAGCAACAACTGATTAGGGGCCTAAAGTACATCTTGCAAACTCCCTCCACCTTTGCCGCATAACGTAAAACCACAGGACTGATAACGAGAGTAAGACTTTTGTCCTTTGCCATATTCTCTTGGTTAGAAGCAGGCCACAGGTCTTGCTTTACACCAAACCATGAATAGGATAGAGTGAGAATCATGGCGGCTACCCAAGAGCGTATCCACCACAGCTGGTTATATCTTTCCTGAGGTGTCTTACATCAAATGATTATGAGCGTTTGGACAGTGCATAGAGCCTTGGCCTGCGCTGTCGGCCCTTTGTATCAACTGGCTTTTGCCAAACAGCCAACAACCACAGGACCTAAGGAGCATATAACAATAAACACGTATTGCTTGTGTGTCCGGAACCTGGTGGGAGTCCATTAGAAGGTTCCGCTGGCCTTGGGGAGGCTCTGTCATGGTCTGGCTGCTGCACACAGCACCCTCCCGAGGTCCCACTCGGGCACCTCCTCCTGATGATCGCGGCATGGGGGTGGGAGGGCAGGCCCACTTCCCTACATGCTTTGCAAGTCCCTGCCTTTCTCGTGTTAGCTGATGTGCCACAGGCCAAAGCAAGGCCCAAGGGTGAGGCCAGGGTCAGAACACGAGGGCCTGCGAGGTCCCATCACATAGGGGATGGATACAGCAAGGAACAACGAAGTGGAGCCGGAAGGCAGTCCACTCTAGAACCCTGACTCCATACCAGCACCCTCCTTTTCCATCTCCAGAAGGAAGAGAAGAGATGTGTTGCTTGAAACTTAGGGCTTCTCAGGTGACTGAACTGTGACTGACTTGGCTTCCATGCTGTGGGCATGAAAAATAATACCAAAAGAAGACATATAAGTGGAAGAGAGGAGAAAAGGCCATGCCCACAGAAATCCGACGGCAGCAACACTACCGAATTCAGAGCTTTATGCTCAGTGATTCCAGAGAAGGCATTTTGTTCCCGGAGAGCGGTAGCCACAAGAAAATCAATGGGAATGACATCCTGAAGATGATGGGCCTTGCTTATTTACTGCATGGGTGCCAAAAAGGCCATTGTCCCAGGACGGATGGAAAACAGGGACATTGCAGGTGCTCATCTAACCGGACTACGCTCATCAGTTTGTTGGTATCAAGAGTTAGTTGTCTCTTGAATGTCCATTAAGCCAGTATAGTGAAGTCCTGAGGCCTACAGGATAAAATTGTAACAATGAAAGAATAAATTTAGATTAAAAGGCAATTGAGGGGCACCTGGGTGGCTCAGTCAGTTGAACATCCAACTATGCTCAAGTCATGATCTCACGGCTCCTGGGTTCAAGGCCCACGTCAAGCTTTGCTCTGACAGTGTAGAGCCTGCTTCAGATTCTCTGTCTCCCCCTCTCTCTCTGCCCCTCCCCCATGCGCGCATGTGCGCGCGCTCGCTCTCTCTCAAAAAAACCCTATTAAAAAACATTTTTAAAAGGCAATTGAAATGCAAATTAGTTTCTTCTTAACTATTATACATGTTTGTAGGGACTGAGAGAGACCTGGATTTGAATCCCAACTTTGGACCTCACTAGCTCCATAATTTGGGGGCAAATTATTTAACGTCCTCTGAATCTATGTCCTCACCTGTAAGAAGAGGTTATGTTTTACCTTCACGTGGTTGAGATAACAAAAGTAGAGGTCTTAGCCTCCCGTTTGCCGCCGTGTTAGCACATAAATATTCAAAGTTGTGGGGCGCCTGGGTGGCTTAGTTGGTTAAGCGTCCGACTTTCCGACTTTTGCTTAGGTCATGATCTCACGATTTGTGGGTTCGAGCCCCGCGTCGGGCTCTGTGCTGACTGCCAGCTCGGAGCCTGGAGCCTGTTTCAGTCTGTGACTCCCTCTCTCTCTGACCCTCCCCTGCTCACGCTGTCTCTCTCTCCTAGAAATAAATAAAAAAGGGCGCCTGGGTGGCTTAGTCGGTTGCGTCCGACTTTCGCTCAGGTCATGATCTCGCGGTTCGTGGGTTCGAGCTCCGCGTCGGGCTCTGTGCTGACTGCCAGCTCAGAGCCTGGAGCCTGTTTCAGTCTGTGACTCCTCTCTGACCCTCTCCTGCTCATGCTGGGTCTCTCTCTCCTAGAAATAAATAAAAATTTAAAAAAAAAAAAAAAAAAAGAAATAAATAAAAAAAAAACATTAAAAAAATATTCAAAGTTGTTATTCGTACAAAAACATAAACTGCAGTCACCCATCATTGCCTTTTTGTTTTTTAAAAAAAGTCGGGGCGCCCGGGTGGCTCAGTCAGTTAAGCGGCCGACTTCGGCTCAGGTCATGATCTCACGGTTCGTGGGTTTGAACCCCGGGTCGGGCTCAGTGCTGACAGCTCAGAGACTGGAGCCTCTGCTTCGGATTCTGTGTCTACCCCTGCCCCCGCCCCATGTCCCTTCCCTGCTGGTGCTCCATCTCTCTTTGTCTCTCAAAAAGAAATAAATGTTAAAAAAAAAAAAAAAAACTTAAAAAAAGAAGCTGATATTTTTGGTCATATGGGAAAGGTCCGTCGTGACATTTGGATTATCTACACAATAACATTTTACAGAATCGTCACATGAAAGCCCTTCCCTGAATGTTGTCTGTCCATCTGTCCGTTTGGAGGACCGTTTGGAGGAATATTTTTTGCAGATGTCACATTGAATGACAAGATCTAATAGTACAACTGTACGGAAAATTCGAAGGCATAATGTTCCCAAACTGGTCATGGAATCTTCTACTGCCTGTAGGTCATTGGTGCCTTTACTTGTCATAATAAATCCTAGTTAATTGCCCACAACTGACTTTGGTGAAGGAGAACTAGATAATATCTGTGCAGCTTTTAATCTTATAAAAAGGCTCACCCTAATCAAATTCATATATTCAAATGCAAAATTAATGACACTATTAATTTTTTATTATGCATTTTTATTAACAGACTGACGACTACAGATGTAAATGAATTGCTTATTAATAAGTAGATATGTATTTAATTTTGCAACGTTTTTCATGTTTTTTTCCAGAACGACTTCCCATGCACCATTTGCAATCCTAAATGGGGCCTTTTCCCAGCAGCCTATTTTTATTATTAGCCAAAGCCAAAAGATGCATTTCTCCAAGTGGTTATGGCAAAGCAGTTATCTGTATTTAATTAATTTTAGTCACTTTGAAAACATTCGTGCAAGTTATTAAACAGATAGAGAAGGAGGAAAAGAACGTACGCTTCTGTCCAATCTGTTAAAAGAAACAAGGGATGTTAGCAGCTGGTGCACAGCCTCTCAGAAGGGTGTTCGTGTTGCGTTATGTTTTATACATAATGTTTTACTGCAAGATGACAGTTGCTACACAAGGCTCTGAAATCCCAAATGTAATTAGGATCTTGTAATGAGCGGCATTATGTGGGGAAATGCTTCTGACCCGTTGTGAATGAGAGCAAAATGTATAAAATTGAAAAACTCAATTAAGTCTCATTATGAACTAATTATCTTCCAAGTTCCATTGTTGTTTTAATACTTCAAGCTGAATTCGAGAAGGTGAATGCTGGAATATTCTCAAAGATGATTGAAAACGAATTTGGAGAAAAGGGAAGTTTCAGTCAGGATGGTTACACGGGTGTTTCATAAAGAGGTGAAGAAAACGCGGTCGTCAGCCCCAGCACAGCGGGCTATCGAGGCAGAGAGATCTGGCCCTCGGCACCAAGTACAAGAAATTATACGGTGCTGGCACAAGGCCAACCCTAGCAACGCAATAACTGTGTACTCCGAGGCACCCCACTTACTCCAGCCCCCTAAAGAAAATGGTCGATGTTGCTTTCTTAGCATTTTCCATCAACTCCTCGATTATTACCCTGGCAATAATAATAACAGCAAGGTAAGGCTAAACAGGAACAGTGAGTATTCACAAAAGCAGATTGTCCCCGTGAAAAGCTATCCGATCACATTTGACTACGCCGTAAACATTTTGTTCTTTTAATATTCAAGGGGGAAAAAATTAGTGACCTCTTCAAAATAATCAGGATAGTCAGGCTCCCTTTTCTGTTCGGGAAATCGTTCTGAAACATTAAATCTTTTCTGTCGGGTTAAGACTTTGGATTATAGGCCAAGATGCTTGTTTGTCGCAATTTCAGACATCTGCTTTAGGATGTGGCTGAAAGCGTTCTCCCACCGCATCAAGCCCAGCTTTTCGGTTGTAAGTGATGTAAAGTTTATTGATGCATTTTCACGTTGGCTTTGTTTAACCACAATAGTCACTTTACTGTAACATAAGGCAATTAAACAGGACCAGTGTAAAAGCAGTGACATTGATAGGACTCTCATTTGATTCTCCTGAGTGCTGTTATGTTCGTTCGTGTTTGACTGCTTGTTGACTGACGTCTAGCCATGTGAGTGGATGATCCTAGGCAATAGAAAAGCTCGTTGTCTTTGTTTTATTACTACTGTAAGATTATTATTAAATGTCTAAAGTGAGTTAGACAGGCTCCTTTGGGGCCCAGAGCTCAGGGTTCAAAAATGACCCTTCTTTGGTTGGATCAAAATCTCTTATCTGGCCGTGCCACTATCCAGAAGCATTGAGTTTCTTGCAGCTACATTCAGGGAAAAGGTAAGGTTGGAAAAGCATCCAAAGAAATAGGTGGTTAAGGAGAGTCCCGTGTACTGAACCACTTATGCATGTTTTCCTGGGTCTCACGCAAGTGAGAATCGATAGGAGAACAGAGGGCTAAGAGTTAGAGGGAAACTGGGGGAGAGGTGGCGGCCGATGGTGCCTTCGTTGTTAGTCACCACATCTCCGACACACACTCAACCAACCCCTTCTGTGAGTCTCACATTGTCCCCTTGCTTTGCACTGGCTTTATCAAGTCTGGCTGTCCTCCTGGTGAAATGTTCACAGGTGGAGATGAGAAGAGGTGACAGAAAACTCACAGGGTCTCATATATATCTATGAGTCACTGAAGTGTGTCTAAAAATACTATGCACCCAAGGTACGAACCATACGAGGTGAAATTTCACACTTGACAAAATACTTTCAAGGTTCCTCCCAACTGTGAGATTACCAGGGACACTGTTTAGCTCCAGGGTTGGAGCAAAGCATTTAGTAGGATTCAAAGACAGATGTCACGGGGCTGTGAATACCTTGGAATGCTATGCAAATATTTGTGGGTTGGTATGGAAATGCACATGTGACTTTCTTTCTTTAGAAATGTTTTATTAGATTCTCAAAGAGGTGAGACCAAAAAAGATGAAGGGATTGCTTCTTGGGATTACGGTAAGGTATAAGTTGCCTCAAGATCAAAAGAACTAACCCTTTGACTTGCAAATCCACTGAAAGGGAAAGAGTTGGGGGGGGGGGAGTTGGGAGCCCCTCAGGAAGTGGAGGGGCCCAGCCCTCTACCAAGCAATGGTGAAGGAAATTCACCAGAGTCAGGAAACTTCATGACAGCCGGTCGCCAGAGGACTGGGGAAAGGTTCTCTAGAGCGAGTGGAGATTGATGGGTGGAGAGACGAGAGTTGGGCCCAATACCAAAGAGATGTTTTCCGCATCAGCCAGCTGCAGAACAAAACGGGCTTCCTTTTCCCTCCATGTTCTTCCAAGCCTCGTAAATCCTCCGCCCGCCCCCCAACCCGCATCCTGCAGCATGCAGCCGGAGCTCGGCTCTGAAACCAGCCATGCCAGGGAACGCAGCTGCTCAAAACTCCCCGTGCCTGCCTTTCTAAGAGCCGCACCGGGCCCTGAGCTGCCCACTCCAGGGGTCTCTCAGGGACCGTGACTCCCGAGCTGGTTAGTTACGGCCACACTGAGTCTGGAACGCAGACAGCCCGGCTGATCACTCTCTTGGCTGCCCTGTGTGAGGCTGGGCTGGTCTCTGCTGGCCTCCCTCGGGCACTGGCTGCCAGGAGAGCTGTGCCCTGTGTCTCTCATCCTGCCACGATGATCAGACTATCTGGGGTATGTTCTCCCCATGGCGAAGACAGAGGCCCGAGGGGTCAACAGAAAGTCTCAGGGCCTTGTAATGCCTGCTCTTGGAGCTGGCACATCGCCACCTCGGCCTCATCCCAGTCACACGGCCGGATTGAAGGCCGTGTCCTAAGGAGCGAGCCACTGCGAAGTCACTCAGGCCTGGATCCTAGGCAGGGTAACGAATTAGAGGCAAAAATGCCACCTATTACGTCTACATTAGTGCAGTCGGCCTCTCATCCACCATGAGGAGGTCTCTTCTCACCTCCCCGAGTCTCATAATTGATGAGATGCAAATTGTAACGATTCCTGTAACGAGAGCGTGGGGCGAGGGTGCGGAGAGTGGACCCGGCGGGAGCTCGCTGCTTTCTTTACGCCGCCCCGGCCCCTAACAACGCATCGCACATGCGTACGTGCACGAGGTACCAGACAGAACCGCCTTTGCTGCTTCTATGTACCCTGAACAGAATGTCCAATACAGTAATTTTTAATGCTTTTTTTTCTAGTTTATTTATTTATTTTGAGAGAGACAGAGACAGCATGAGTGGGGAAGGGGCAGAGAGAGAGAGAGAGAGAGAGAGAGAATTCCAAGCAGGCTCCGCACAGAGCGTGATGAGGGGCTCAAACCCACGAAACCGTGAGATTATGACCTGAGCTGATACCAAGAGCCAGAGGCTCAACCGACTGAGCCCCCCACCCCCAGCTGCCCCACAATATAATCATTTTAATGGGTTTTTCCTTTTAGAGCACGTGATAGGAGTATATAATAATAAATGCAGGTTGATCACCTAGTGCAGGCAGGAGACTGAGCCCGGGAGCGTGTTAGCCGTCTCCCCCAGAAATGACCCGGCACTCCGTTTCCGGTTCAAATAACCCCGAATTACACAGACTTGGAGTTCTGCAGATGTCGCCCCACACTTGTACCAAAGCACTACGCCGTGTCTGCTTGGTCTTGCAGGTCTGTGTAACTCTGCCGATAGCTGGATGATCGTGCCTAACATCAAGCAGAACCACTATACCGTTCACGGGCTGCAGAGCGGCACCAAGTACATCTTCATCGTCAAGGCCATCAACCAGGCAGGCAGCCGCAGCAGCGAGCCCGGGAAGTTGAAGACAAACAGTAAGTGCGGCGAGCTCAGCCGAGCTGTCGCCCCGCGCCCCCCACCCCCTCCTCTCAGCTGCCTCGGTCCCCCGTTCTGTTCCTGTTCTCTGCCTCCGCCATGGCCGACAGCCTCAAGAAGCAAGTAAAGAGCCAGTGTGGAGCGGTGTTGTTTGCATCAGACATTAATGGGCTTCCAAAACTGACTCGACCCCCTTAAGGGCTGTGAGTCCATCAATCTCTCTGCACTTCAGACTGCTCATTTTTTTAAAAATTGTTTTAATGGTATTTTTGAGAGATAGAGACAGAGTGTGAGCAGGGGAGGGGCAGAGAGAGGGGGAGGCACAGAATCTGAGGCAGGCTCCAGGCTCTGAGCTCGCTGTCAGCACAGAGCCCGACACGGGGCTCAAACCCACGAACTGTGAGATCGTGACCTGAGCCGAAGTGGGACGCTCAACCAGCTAAGCCCCCCAGGGGCCCCAGTAGTATCGTTTTCCGCAGCAGAAGAACAAATGAACAGCTCTTTCTTCAGGAATTCTTTACTTTACCCCAGATATCTGTCTAGGTCTGTGATTCTCAGTCAGAAGCGATTCTGCCCGCCCCGGGGATATGGAGCGATGTCTGGAGACATTTGGGGTTGTTACAACTGGGGCGGATGCTACTGGTATCTAGTGCTTAGAGGCCAGGGATGATGGGAACCATCCCGCGCCGCACAGGACACAACAAAGAAAGATCTGGCCGCTACTTGTATCTGGTAACACCGTCGCCTCCCTCTCTGTCTCTGCCCACATGTGTTTTGTTTTATCCTCTCTTTTTTTTCCTATTTTTGATCTAGAAATATGTTCTATAACATGGAGTTTCTTTGCCCAGGACCTCCCGAGAGAAAGCAAATTGGAGTGTGTCAGTACAGCGCCATGTTAGAAGGTTGTCCGCTACTCAATAGGATCAGGGAACTGCTTTTCGAGGGGAACCCTCACGTACCCCAAAGCCTAGATTTCGGTGGTCAAAGAACTCTATTTTTCCCCAGACATAGGTGCTTAAGGCACGTACTCTTAGTCACTAAGCTACTCTCTCCTCTCCGTGTTTCTGCCGGTAAAGGAGGACATGTTTTTAGAGATTGAGTAGGAACAACAAAAGAAGTAAATACCTACACCGAGGTTAATCCTGTAGACTGTATCTTGGCAACGTCTTATTTGTGCTGCATCAGTTTTAAATAGTAAACCTTAAAGATAATGTGTTCATTACACGTAGACAGCTAATGTCATCTTCTAGTTCTAGACATGCAGTCACTGAACAGATGTTAGCAAGTTCTACACGAGGAGTTGGCAGGCTTTTTCTACAGGCTGCCAAACAGTAATTATTTGGGGCTGTGCAGGTCAGATGGTCTCGGTCACCTTCCGCTCGTATCCAGCTCTGCGACTGTAGTGCAAAAGCAGCCATAGGTTCCACATAAATGAATGGGCATGGCTGCGTTTCAATAAAACTTTATTGACAAACACAGGCAGTGTGCTGGACTTGGCCCGCAGGCCATAGTTGGCCAGACTCCTCCGTGTGCGAATACTACAGTGAATTGAATTCTTTCATATAAAGTAAATGATTAATTTGTTCCTTGAACTAATTTGTCTGCATTGAAGCAGAATCCTTTGACTTGGACAGAGCAGGTGATGGTTTGCTTGAGAAACGCAGCTGAGGCACAGGTGGAATTTGCTCGCTGAGGGTGCAGGGGTTGGGCCTGACCTAGGCTGGCATGATCGTGAACGTGTAGGTGAAGGTGTGAGCTGAGACGAGACAGGATACATCTCACCATTATGAGGCCAATCTTTCTTTCTTTTTTCTTTCTTTTTTTTTTTAATGTCTATTTTTTAAAGAGAGAGAGAGAGAGAGAGAGAGAGAGATTGAGTGGGGAGGGTCAGAGAGAGAAGGAAACACAGCATCCGAAGCAGGCTCCAGGCTCTGAGCTGTCAGCACAGAGCCCGATATGGGGCTCGAACTTGTGAACCGCAAGATCATGACCTGAGTTGAAGTCAGACGCTTAACTGACTGAGCCACCCAGGGACCCCATGAGGCCAATCTCTCTGGTGGCTATAACAGTCTGATATTCCTCACTGGAAGAAGACCAGAACACGGCCCTCATTTTCAGCGATGGCAACCTTTATGAGATTTCCTCCTAGTCTGCCCATTAGTGTCCACTTATTTTTACATACATTCTGTCTTCCACGTTTAAAAGTGGAAACATTTTAGAGGGCACCTGGGTGGCTCAGTTGGTTAAGTGGCCAACTTCGTCTCAGGTCATGATGTCACGGTTCATGGGTTCGAGCCCCGTGTCGGGCTCTGTGCTGACAGCTCAGAGCCTGGAGCCTGCTCCGAATTCTGTGTCTCCCTCTCTCTCTGCCCTTTCCCCGCTTGTGCTCTGTCTCTCCCTCTTTTCCTCAAAATAAGATAAGAACATTTAAAAAAAAAAAGTTGAAACATTTTAAGCAAAACTATCTTCATGTTCTTCTTGCCTTAGTTCATACTTCATCCCTAATAGTTGCTGGTGTGATCGCTCCTGAGGACGTTTTTATTTCACAAGACAAGCTGAAATTTAAACTACGTGGGTAATCCAGCAGGCCTTACAGCCTCTGAGAATGTCCATGCCCTGATCAACACTTGAAGGTTTTCTCAGCTCCCCCTTTAACCTTTTCTGTGATGGGGACAGAAATCTAACATGGGGCAGCAGACCACAGCCCACCAGCCAGATTTGGCTGTCTGTTTTTATAAAAAAAGTTTTATTGGCACAGAGCCACGCCCATCCTCATACCTCTTGTCTCTGGAGGCTTCCGTAACACGACAGCATTGTTAAGCATCCACCGAAGAGACCGACCACATGACCAGCAGAGCTGAAAATACCTATCCGGCCTCTCACCAGAAAGATGTGCCGGCCCCTGATCTAAAAGGATTTCAGAGGTGCCAGTGTCATCCGAGTGGCGGCTGGAAATCCTCTGCGCGTGACCTAACACGCCTTCCCCCAGGCCCTCAGTGTCAGGTTCTCAGCAACATCATGTGTCGCCACAGCAACTTCCCAAACTTTTCCAGTGGCTTCAGGGTCGGGACATCATGGTATTTGCCTCCTCTCGTAACTCATTTCCCGCCTTTAGAAGCTTGTGCCCGATGTGGTGTCAAATGGCGGGCGGTTCTGCAAACCAGGGTTAAATCCTCAAAGGAGTGACAGCAGCCATGACAAGACGTTCAGGTGGGACTCTGTCAAGGTTTTCTAGTGGTTCGATCTTCAAAACACAAATGTGATTAATGAAATAGAGAGGTAGAGAGAGCGTTATTGTATATATTTTTTATTTCATATTTGTTGAATTATGTGTTCACACACACACACACACACACACACACACACACACACGTATAACTCAGGAGTAGAAAACACAGGTGTTAGGATCACGTTTTTTTTTTTCCTGACCTTGTTGTGGGCTGAAAAATACACATTTCTTTTTTGTTTTTAAAATTTATTTATTTACTTTTGACAGAGAAAGAGAGAGCACAAGCAGGCGAGAGACAGAGAGGAGACACAAAATCCAAAGCAGGCTCCTGGCTCTGAGCTGTCTGCACGGAGCCTGACGCGGGGCTCGAACTCACGAACCCTGAGACCATGACCTGAGCTGAAGTCGGATGCTGAACCGACTGAGCCACCCAGGCGTCCCCCAAGTACACATCTCTATAACCATTCTGAGCTCATGGGAATAATTTTTAATTTCCAACTTTTTAATTTCCAAATTTTTAATTTCAGAATAACATAAATCCTATAGAATATTCCATCTGCCAAAATCAGCCATCTTGATTTCTTTGGTTTCTGGTCTGAAGTCTACTGAGCATGAGCCACATTTTAAGCTGGACTGAATATGGGAATGGTTGAAAATGAAGTCTTCATTTTCTCCTTCCTTTTGGGACGCTGTTTGGCCGGTATGTTCCTGTGCTGCTTGGGTCCAGCTGGGACCCATGATGATGGCTGTGGTTGAGCCCCGGCCATGCTACTGTTGAGTCCTTAGGTGTAACAACTCTGGATCCCGGTCTCGGGACTGACGGGAAAGGAGGTCATGAAGGCAGGGACACATTCGTATCCACTGTTCTACGGTGTTTTTTAAATCTGATTCGGAAGAGACATCCTTGGTCGTGTCAAAATTAACAGTCCTTTTCTTCTTCCTCTTTTTGTTTTGTAAACTCGTTCCCAGGCCAACCATTTAAACTGGACCCCAAATCTGCACATCGGAAGCTGAAGGTGTCCCACGACAACTTGACAGTAGAACGTGATGAGTCGTCATCCAAAAAGAGCCACACGCCTGAACGCTTCACCAGCCAAGGGAGCTATGGTGTCGCTGGAAATGTGTTCATTGATAGCGGTCGGCATTACTGGGAGGTGGTCATAAGCGGAAGCACATGGTAGGCAATTCTATCTATCGTCGTCCCGTTATACAAAAGGCACGTCTTACGCTGTACTGTGTTGGAGCACTCATCCATACCAGAGCCCATCTTGAAGGATAATACGCGGAAAGCTTTTTTAGTCTGTTGTTGCTATGGTAATGCTGCATAACAAGCACCCCGAAGCTCAGTGGCTTCAACAGTAGTCACTTATTATCGCTCACTAACCACGCACATCCGTGGGTTAGCTTTCAAGGCTAATCCCAACCGGGCTTTGCTTCAAGCTGCAGGTTGGATCTAGGTCCGTTTTTTGTGTCTCTTTATCCTCTTTGGACGCGAGGGACACCCAGGCCATGTCTTTCTCAAGGAGCCTCTGCTTACATTACCGTCTGCTAACTTCTGATCGGCCAAAGCCAGTCACATAGCCAAACCCAAAGCCAGTGGTCTAGGGAAGTGTATTCCTCCCTTGGAGGTGAGAGGAGGGAGTGAATATCTGCAAAGGAGTCATCTGATCTACCATTCAGCCAGTAAGGAACCCAACTGGGTTTAAGTCCATCCATTTTTTTTAAATTTACTCCACAAATTGCAGCTAAGATGTTAGAGTCCTGGTCCCGAGGAGAGCTAGTATGCTGATACTGCTCTTTCATGCCTTAAAATGCGAGTCAGCTAATTATAGCCCTTGGGCCCCTGGCCTGTTTTTGTAAATAAAGTGTTATGGGAACACGCCCGTTTTTTCCACGTTGTCTATGGCTGCCTTTGTGACCCACAGCAGCGTCAAGCAGTTAAGATCAAACCCTATGGTCCACAAAGCCGAAAATATGAACTCACCAGCCCTTTACCGAAATCATCAGCTGATTCCTACTCTAAAACACTACTCTTTGACTTTTAAAGAACACTAGTTTCTGTTTCCCTGTACGTTTTGTGATTCTGGACTGGGCCCATTACCGCAAATAGCCAAGAGCCGAGAGGAGCCGAGAGGGTGAAACAGTGATCATAGGCTGGAAATTGCTTCCAAAGGTCCGTTAGATCCAGCACAGTGCCCTCAGTCCAGTGAGCTTTCTAAACCTAACGTGTCTGTCGGGCAGGGCGTGGTGTCCGCGCTCGGATTAGTTAACCTTGCCCAGTTAATCTCACAAAACTGACCTTGTCTATTCCACAGCCACGGACTGCCCCCCTCACTCGGGCTGGCCATCTCACAAACACCTGTTGGCTACTGCTGAAAAAGGGAGCTATTTTATTTTTATTTCACCAGCCTTCATTCAGCATCACTGTGTGCCAGGCACTGGTCTAAGCATTCTACCGACGTTAACTCATTCGTTTGTCCTAACAGCCCCACAAAGGCAGGGGCTGGTATTCCCACTTCACAGATGAGACGGCTAAGGCACGTGCCCATTGGCACAAGGTCATAAAACTCAGAGATGGCAGGGTTCGGAAATCTGCAGAGTACAAGCTCTTACCCAAGGGCTCACAAGCATTCCTGTAAAGGGCTAGAGAACCGATGTTGCTGGGTTTGGAGGCCAGATGATTTTTATCCCAACAGCTCGACTCTCCTGTTGTAACAGGAAAGCAGCCACGGACCATATGTCCACGAATGGGTGTGGCGGTGCACAAATAAAAACTTTATTTATAAAAATAAGCAGAGGGCCAGATTCGACCCATGGGTTATAGGTTGCTGATCTCTTTCTGTTCTTAACCACTGTACTGTGTTTCTGAAACATTATAATTACGCCAGGGCTTACAGTGGCGTCTTTGACGAGTAAGAGCTTCAACCGTGCATAGAAAGAAACACTTCAAATCGGCATAACTTGAAAGGATGAGTATTATGACGGTGCTGGTTTTGAGATAAAGATGCTAAGACACATTGTGTCTGAAGTGCCTTGCAGTGTTGTTACAAGTCCACAGAATTCTAAAAAGTGAAATCATAAGCTTGCGTATCTCCTTTCTCCCAAAAACGGTACCTGTACTGGCCAAGCAAGTAAGTTTTCTTCCATCGTGATCCTCACAGTTCTCTTTGCCCAGAACATTTTCCTGTTCCAACATCCTGCCAGAGGATAGACGACAAATCCTTCCCCCCAACCCCCCTGTTCGGCTGTGGGCCAGACTGGCATTTATAGGTTTTAGCTGCACTGGGGCAAGATAAAAGCCCAAAGGAAAATACAGTGAATTTTTGCAGGTGCGAAGGAGCAAACATTTCTAGTTAATTAACGTGCTGTATTAATCTGGGACAGAATCCAGTGTCTAAATAATTACAACTCCATTAATAATTATTTATGATAAATGATACCTGATCATTATGATCTCATTCCCATTGACGAATGGTGCGGGAAATTCCACCAGACCACTTGAGTTATATAAACACAGATCGGTATTACCTTGAAAACACCCTCCAGATGTCAAAACCAACTCTTGAGGGGGGGAAACGTCTAAAATTAATTGCCACACTTTGGATCTTTACAAACCGGATTGTGTCAATGTCAGAAAAATTCTTATGTGGAACGTAGTTCAACGTTTCCTGGAAGGTGTTAGAGAGGAAGGGGTGACCCATATGATCAAATGCTTGTGACGCCTTGACTTGCACCAGCTAATGACACATATATTTTCTCGTGAAATATAGCCCTGACTTTCAATTAACATGTATGTTATGATCCCTGCGATAGGGCATGTTAACATTGCTCTGAAAAACATAATTTTTATACTTTCTGAATTCTCCAAGTCTCTGCGTAACTTAATGGAGCATTACCTTCTGCCTGCACCTTTCGAGCTCGGTGGAAATACGTACATAGTTTTACAGATTAATGATAATATAATGATATTTTCCTTTGCTTAATGGACTATACACGTAGTTATTTTCTTACTCTCTAATGCTGTTAATGTGCGCTTGGTGTTTTATGAAATGGTGTTAACTAAACATGGGTTCACGCAAGGATTACTGGGCCAGAAGTCAAAAGGGAGGGAGCGAGACTCTGAATTCTGCTCCTAATTTTAACCTCCGTGTTTTCCCATTTGCTAAATGAAGTCCGTCATACCTGCCACAGCTACTTCACAGCGGGTTCAGTTAAGGTTCAGCTGGGAAATAAAACGTCAAAGTTCTTTAATAAAACATGAAAGTGGTGTGCGGCAACATGAAGGGAATGATACAGGCTCCGCTATTTTGTGATGCAGACGCAGGCTCCGAGTTATCTGAAAAATGGAAACGGTGTCTGCCAGGGCGTAGAGAATGTCTTTAGGGGAAATACCCAAAAACAAAACAAAAACCTTTCCAGAGTGTCTCAGGGACGTAGGGTTCAGCAGAAAACCAAAAGTCAATCAAGGAGGAAGGGAAGCAGGGGCTTACTGGGACCCTGGGAGGGCTGGGCATGTGCGTCGGGGATGAGCTCTGTGTGCCAGAAAGCTACCAACAGCCCAGAGCCAGGTGTACCTGGGAGTTTGCTAGAAGCTCCCGCAAACCTCACCCCTGGTCTCTGCTGTCTGGAAAAGGGCGTTTTCCCCACCTCTTAGAACTTCTGCATCTTCTGCAAAGCCGTCACGGTGGCAGGACCTCCCAGCCTCCCACTGGTAAAGGGATTCTGGGAAATGCAGCCCCGAGATGCAGAGCAGGATTGGCAAGAAGGAAGAGAGGAGGCCAAGTCGATGGCAGACAGGCTGGTACCCTGGCCTTAGTTGATCATCAATTCCATCCTTTTTTTAATTCAGTGATAGTGTGTTATATTCATTTTTTTTAACACACCACTCTTACTGAAAGTGATCGTATTTTAAATCCAACGTGTGATTTTCAAAAGAATGTCACTTTATCAAAGTCCAATGAAGTTTTTTCTGTCCATACTAGGTAAGGTACCATATGTCAATATCCACTTAGACCGGCTTCTGCTATAACATATTAAAAGTTGGGCCATGAAGCGTTTGTTCTTTATTAAGAATGATGAGTTTTGTTTATCGTAATAACTGAAATATTGCAAATGTTGTGGAGGCATACCTCAGCAGGTTAAAAAGAGATTAAGGAGCTTAGAACATTGTAGAAAGAATCCTCAACTTTTTTGGAGCAGTTGAGAGTACATTTATTTATTTATTTATTTATTATGTTTTATTTCTGAGAGAGAGAGAGACAGCATGAACAGGGTAGGGTCAGAGAGAGAGGGAGATACAGAATCTGAAATAGGCTCCAGGCTCTGAGCTGGCTGTCAGCACAGAGCCCGATGCGGGGCTCGAACCCACAAACCATGAGATCATGACCTGAGCCGAAGTCGGACGCTTAACCAACTGAGCCACCCAGGCGCCCCCGTTTATTTATTTTTGAACTTCTATTTATTTTGAGAGAGAACGAGCACACGCAAGAAGGGGAAGGGGAGAGATGGGAGAGAATCCCAAGAAGGCCCCACACTGTCAGCATAGAGACCGACTCCGGGCTCAAACTCACAAACCATAAGATCATGACCCAAGCTGAAACCAAGAGTCAGACGCTTAGCCAACTGAGCCATCCGGGCGCCCCAGGAGTACATTTAGAATAACCAGGATATCTAGCTCTCAAAGACATTCATAACTTTTTTAAACGTAGTAGGAAATTAATCAGAAGGGCTTTTGGCCGTGATGCATCACATAATTTCTGGTGAGGGAAGGTATGAGAGAATGTTGTTTAAGTTTGGGGCCTTTTGAGTCGTCCTAGGTTCAAGTTCTGATTCTGATACTTAATTAGTAATGTGTTACTGAGCAAAAAGAATAGAACAGCAGTTACTAAAGATTCCTTGCCAGGCCTCGTGCCCAGAATTTTACATGTATTCTTTCCTTTACTCCTCAAAATAACCATCTGAGAGGGGCGCCCGGGTGGCTTAGTCGGTTAAGCGTCCGACTTTCGCTCAGGTTATGATCTCGCGGTTCGTGGGTTCGAGCCCCGCATCGGGCTCTGTGCTGACTGCCAGCTCAGAGCCTGGAGCCCGTTTCAGTCTGTGACTCCCTCTTTCTCTGACCTCACGCTGTCTCTGTCTCTCTCTCCTAGAAATAAATAAAAAAATAAAAATAAAAAAAAATAACCATCTGAGATGGAGGCTGTCATTGCCCTTGTGTTATAGATGAGGAAACTGGCTCCAGGAGAGGACAAGGAACTTTCCCTGCAAATGAACATCATTCTCCGTGCTTGCCTTTTGCAAAGTGTGCTTGAAGTCATGGAAGATGACAGACATGATGCCAGTTGAAAAATTCAAAGTAGATCAGGGGCTCAGTCGGCTAAGCGTCCGGCTTCGGCTCATGGTTTGTGGGTTTGAGCCCCGCGTTGTGCTCTCTGCTGACTGCTAGCTCAGAGCCTGAAGCCTGTCTTCGGATTCTGTGTCTCCCTCTCTCTCTGACCATCCCCTGCTCATGCTGTCTCTACCTGTCTCTCAAAAAAATAAATAAATAAATAAATAAATAAATAAATAAAACATTAAAAAAATTAAAACAAAAAAAGAAAAATTCAAAGTAGGTCAAAAGGGTTGTGCTGTCCAATATGGTAGTCCTGAGCCACATGCAACTATTTACATAATTTAACTTAATGAAAATTAACTACCTATGAAGTTTGGTTCCTCAGTCTCAGCAGCCACAGTTCAAGTGCCCAGTAGCCACATGTGGCTCGTGGCTACCATATTGAACAGAGCAAGACATTTCACTCATTGCAGAAAGTTATGTTGGACAGCACTGGTCTAGAGAGAATTCACAGTGCAGGTCTTACGGAGTGAAAAGAAAGAAGGAAAGAAGGGAAGGAAGGAAGGAGGGAGGAAGGAAAGAAAGAAGGAAAGAGGCAGCAAAACACAAAGTTCAAATCCTCATATAATGTCTGAACTACAAACAGGAATATGAATAAATACAACAGCCCATTTCCACCCACCGTGTGTCTGGGAGCGAAGGAGATGAGGAACACCTGTGTCAGGGCCCTTGCCAAGCTTTCACTGAAGAGCGAATCAGGTTCTCGTGACCCCGGATAACCATAGAAGGGATCTAGCACACCTGTGCCACACACCTCATCGTTCTCGTTGTCACTGTTCTGTTTGTGCAGGTATGCCATCGGCCTCGCTTACAAATCAGCCCCGAAGCACGAGTGGATCGGCAAGAACTCTGCTTCCTGGGCGCTGTGTCGCTGTCACAATAACTGGGTGGTGAGACACAACAGCAAGGAAACCCCCATCGAGCCAGCCCCCCATCTCCGGCGCGTCGGCATTCTGCTGGACTATGATAACGGTTCCATCGCCTTCTACGATGCTTTGAACTCCATCCACCTCTACACCTTCGACATCACATTCTCGCAGCCTGTGTGCCCTACCTTCACGCTGTGGAACAAGTGTTTGACCATTATAACTGGCCTTCCGATCCCAGACCATCTGGACTGCACAGAGCAGCTGCCGTGAGCTCTTGGCCACGTGGAGCTGATTTCTGGGGGATTAAAAAGGGCCGTGGCCACCATTTCAGGGACAGAGAAGGCACAGGCTTCCAGAGGGTGATTAAGTCTCACCAAAAATTGTCCAGAAATCAGCTAGGATAGTTCTCCAAATAGGCGATTCTCCCCCTTTGCTGTCTTTTGTATTAAGTACACGCTTTAATAATTTCTTCAAGGTTTTTTTTTTTGTATCTACAGGAAAATTTATAGATTATTTATAAAAGAAACATGCCCAGAATTACAACTCTTAGAAATTATTTGAGTTTGCACATTAAGAAGCCCAGAAGCTTACGGGCTCTTCACAACAGCCTTCGTTTCGTCACACTCTGTGGGCTTGAGGAAAAACTCTTGTGGTTTTGTGTGCGTATCCACCTCCTCACATCCTCATAGCTCCTACCAATTCTGTTGTAGGTCCTGTTGCCTCAACAGCACATACCAGAATATGGGAGGATCTTAAAAGCAAAAAATAGTTTTGAACCTAGTAGGGCAGTACATGGGCTTTCTTACTCTGGTTTATTTTGAAATGTTTTAACTGGGATGTCAAAAACTTACTGGTTCAACCGGAATGGAGAGCAAAAGAGAGAATTGAAAGAATTGACTCTGGAGCTTGGACTCCGCCATGGCCCAGTCTGTCATCACCCTCCAATGGCTGGTGGGGTAATGTCGGAAAGAAAGGTTGTGAAGCCTTCGGCCGTGTGTGACCTCACCTCTCCCAGGATTCAGGATTCTGGGAGCACGTTAAGAATTGAGATTCCGCCTGAAAATAGTCTCTGTGAATCCTACCGATTTTTCAAAACGTCAGAGGCTGATTTGTCTTTGAGCAGAAGTAGGGTTCTGTTTCATGACATAAGTCTGTTTCCTTCTTCCTCTTAGTAGTATCGTGAGCCCTGTGACATTGCTTTACTACATTTAATAGCTGTCCTATCTCCCTCTCTCCCAAATCATTTTTCTTTGCTTGCTGGGGCTGAGGGAATAAACATTTCCTATTACAAATGGCAGCACCACTTTGGACTGACTTTGCTCTCCAGGACACATGGCCCTGACTGTCTCTACCACGTCCAAATATAACTCACCCGAGAAACACTATTTATGAGTTGGTAATGACAAGGGACGTTGCAGAAAGTACTATTTACTGGTGTGCGTGCCTCAAAAGCTATAAAAAGACTTTTATTAAACATCTCGAAAGATGTAGAGGACCCTTTGTGTTCTAGTATAGTTTGCTATGGAGTTGTAAAACAAAAAACAAAACAAGACAAAAAAACAACAACAAAAAAAAACCACACAAAAAAAAATCAAACTCACTACTGCCACGCTGGAGACTGCTAATAAAACCAGCTGATAAGCGGTTGGGTGGGATTCTGGGCATGTGGACCTGGTAAGCTGGAATGGTCCATGAAGTAAGGCTTTCTTAAGCAGTCCTTGGACTTGGACCAGGAATCTGTCGTTGGTTCTATCTTGACGAAGGGCATGAGATCTAGAAGTCATTTCATTTGCTAACATAGTTATCTGAACTACTGGGTTGGCCATTTCGACCGAACAGACTGATGAATTTAAGCATTGTCTTCAGCAATTTTGTTTTTAACCAGATCAACCAATTGTCACCCTGAAATCCGTCCACAGACCCACCGTTTCAGCATCACATCACATGATTGTGAGCCCGGAACCCGTGGGCCACATCATGGGCGTTTCTGTCCCCTTCACGGGCAGACGCTCTCTTTTCTTAACAGATAGAGTTTATATATTTACTATATTATTTATACCCAGATGAATATTTTGATAGCTACTTAGGACAATTTCACCTCTAACAGATGGACACCTCAATGGAAAAAAATTAATCATTCTCTGGAAACTTAATGGTTTTTTGGGTTTTTTTTTTTTACAACATAAAAATAATGTGTTTTTGCCTTCCCTGGGCAAACTGAAAGGGTTGTAATTTTTACATACTGTTTTGGTAGCTGGATAACGGATATTTTAATGCACTTTGTACACCAACAGGTTTTAAATAAAAGGGTCTAAAAGTCAGCTTCTGAGTTTTTAAAATGGTTGCCAGGTACCAGTAGATGCTACAGTTTGCCTTATGATGTTCGTGTAAAGCATTTACAAGGACGATATTTCTGTGAATATAATGTTTTACAACATAAAGAAGTTACTACTCAAATTTTCACTGCAAGCCATTTAGTTTATGTTTTGGCTATTTTTATAAGGACAAGAGGGACTATGTTATAATTTGGTTGTGGAAGTCTCACTCTTTGCTAACTTAAAAACTTTGTGGATAGTAGCAGTTACTATTTCCATGTTCTCCTATTTACAGGAAAATGTGTATATGGTGAAAGGCCACCGTGTTTCCTTTCGTTACTGTAATGGTGTAGAAAAGATTTCCATGTGGATTTTTTTTGAGAGTCTAAAAAATATATGCTATAAACATTTGCTGCAGTACAATTCTTTCAGTGGACTGGGGTCACAGTATTTTGTTTGTGAGGTCCATAACTTTGCAGGAAGCATTGCGTTACAGGGGAGAAAGATGGCGGCGCCACTTAAATTAATACAACCAAATTGATGCGGCACCGACCGAGGCCTGCCGGGTCTGACGTCGTGGGTGTGTGGACAGGTGCTGTCGCCATCTTGAAATTCTTAATAAATTGTGAATAAGGGGCCTGAAAATGCATTTTGCGCTGGGCCTCAAATGTTATGTAGCCAGTCCTCATACCAGAACTCAGGAACATGGTACCTCTCTTCCTGGTGGATACAAATGAAGAAACCTGGATCCAGTGTCCAAGGTGGCTGGCCGTGTCATTCGAGGAGGAATCGAAATGGATTGAGAGGAGAGTGGTCGCGGGTAAAGATTTTCTTTCCAGCTTGAAACAAAATGACTTCAAAAACTGACTGCAAATACTGACGATGATGATTTTGGCTGGAGAAGAGGAGATGGCCTGATGACGAATGGACAATTTATCACGGTACTGGGATGTTGACCCTGAACTTGCCAAGGAACTGAACCAGCACTGTCCAGTGAGCGTGGGATTCCGCTTCGGCTCCAGGCACGTATGCGGTGCCTGAAGAGACACGCGCACATGTGCTCGTGTACATGTGCTTTTGGTGTTGGGAAGTTGATGATCTGGTCTACCCTTATAAAATGTTAAGCGGGAAGCAAAAGGATGTTTTTGAAATAGTGCTTTTCACTATTCAACAAGGGGGCGATCTGGCAATGCCTGGAGGCATTTTTGGTTACCCCAACTTGGGAGAGGGCGCTACTGGCATCTGGTGGGTAGAGACCAGGGATGCCGCTCAACTTCCTACAGTGCACTGCACAGCGCCCCCACCCCCCACCCCAGCCAAGAATGATCCGGGCAAAATGTCAGTGGTGCCGCAGGTGAGAAACTCTTGCTCTTCGGAGGTTTTTTTAAAGCAAAACTCTCACAAATCTGTTTTGCTCCTCCTGTAATTGATTCAATGCCTGATCTATCCAAAAGAAAAGAAAAGGGGACACTTCACTGCAGAAGTTTCACTGCAGTGGCTCCTTCAGTTTAAGAAATATTTACAAAACCATTACAAAAATCTGGAACCCGAAAGGCAGTCCAAGCCTGTGTAAACGGGAATCCAGTGATGTGTCACAAAGATCTGGATGTGATTTGCTTAGTTTGGAAAGGCAGAGTGGACTCTGGCCCGCCCCTTCACCTGCACAAATCCAGTCCCTGGTGCTTGAGTCACAGTGCCACGCCCTTGGCCCGGACTGTTCTCTCCATTGCTGTTGCTTTCTGGTTCAAAATAAAATCCTTTTTGTGGTTCCAAGGCCCTGTGTCTTGCCTCTCTCTCTGTTGCCTTTTCATCGTTTTGTGTTTTCGCATGGTCTCCACAGATACTTATTCAGCTTCTGCTGGGTTTTGAACTACTTTGCAATGTACGTTTCCTTTTCTGCCGGAAACTCGACGGTCCAGCATCCCACTGCTCTCCGTTCAAAATGCAGTTACTTTACACGCCTCGAAATAGTCCCTAGGAAATTTTTTAAGACACAATAAAACCTATACAGGAGTGGAGATCCGGAGCAAGAAGGGCTTGATTTCGAGTCTTCTAGATGGTGGGGAGGAGGGGAGGGCAAGGATGATTGGAACAGAGGAGTGAGGCTCTTCCAGGCACGAGCTGCAAGTCTATCCCCAAGCCCATCCCGTGGCCCCAGGACTTGACCTTGTCTCGTTAGAGGTGCAGGCCCTTCGATGGAAGTCCGTGCTCTGCCGAGTGGTCGGGGGTCCAACGCTTCAGCACCACCTGCGAGCTGGGTAGAAATGCCTGTTCTCCAGCCCAACCCCCTAACCTCCTCGTCCGCATCTCCGGGATTGGGAGCAGCAATAAGTTCTAGCAGAGCATTAAAATCGCCTTTTTTTTTTTTTTTAACGAATGCTGATTCCTGGATCCCCTTCTGAAAGATTGGGGCCAAGAAGGTCTAGAGTGGGGCCCAGCACTCTGTCCTTTTGTCTGAAGTGATTCAAAAGTGCTATACACACGGGGCTCGGGACCTTTTCTTTTTTTCTTTTTTCAATATTTATTTTGAGAGACAGCACGAGCAGAGGAGAGGCAGACACAGACTCTGAAGCAGGCTCCAGGCTCTGCGCTGTCAGTGCAGCTCGAGGGCTAGAACTCACAAAACGTGAGATCGGGACCTGAGCCGAAGTTGGATGCTTAACTGAGCCACGCAGGAGCCCCTCAACACCTTTTCTATGAAAGTCAGCGAGTTATTTTAGGGTTCGCAGGTCATACTACCTCTGTGGCAACTAACTTAACTCTGCAGCTATGGATTGAAAGCAGCCACAGAGGATGCGTAAATGAATGGGTGAGGCTGGGTTCCAATAAAACTTTATTTACAAAAACAGGCATATGGTGCAATTTGCCAGCTCCTACTATAATAGATATAGTACTGGACATGTGGCCCGGAGCCCATAGCTCATTCTCTGACTATCTCCTTTCTCCCTGAGGGCTCGGCAGCCCCTCAGGGCTCTGGGCCTGTTAGCTCTCAAGTCCTTTCCACCTCTGAATTACATCAATCTGAAATCACAGAACTCATGGAGAATTAGTTACTGAGTGCTTAAGTCAGGGCCACTCAAAGATCACTAGAAGATTCTTTCATTCAACAGGGTAGAGTGTGTCGGGTCTAATGATTAGCATTACCTCTTTCATAATTTTGACTTGAATCAGCCCTTCTCACAAGTGACAGGTGTGTAAAGGATATTCCCTTTAATAAGAGTTTTGAAGCACATTTAATTTGAACGTTTGAAACTGAACAGACACTGCTGTAATTAATCATCTTTCAAAGTCAACTTGAAGGGCATACCATACACTCCAGAGAGTAGCCCACACCCCCCTCTTTTGTAAATTATTATTTTAAAAAATACAGGGGCACCCAGGTGGCTCAGTCAGTTAAGGGCCAGACTCTTGGTTTTGGCTCAGGTCATGATCCCACAGTTCATGAGTTCAAGCCCCACGTTGGGCTCTGCGCTGACAGTGTGGAGCCTGGACAGTGTGGAGCCTGCTTGGGATTCTCTGTTTCCCTCTCTCTCACCCCTCCCCTGCTTTCTCTCTCTCTCTCTCTCTCTCAAAAAAAAAAAAAATACAAGTAAAATATGTTGAAGAAGATAGTTGCTTGTGGTTAGAAGAGCATAGAAAGGGAGCCACGTGGAACTTGCAAAGTCCTTCTCGCTTGAATATCATTCTCACTGTGGGATGTACTTTCAAGAACAAAGTAAAAATGGGGTTGAGGCCTTATAAAAAAGCTTTCTTGTAGCTGTTCTGTCTCACCATGGGCGATTTATGGAGAGGAATTCAGGCTCCCTTTGGATCTTTTTCAGCCATGTTCTCCGGAGAGAATTATAAAAGCATGATTAAATAGGAAGTATAGCAATTAACAAGCAAATGTGTCATGGCCGAAAACCAATTACCAATTAAGGAGAGACATGGAAAAAAATGATTTAATGAACATTGGTGCTTTCGCACAGTCTATTTTTTCTCAAAGCCTAATTTTTGCTTCTGGTCATTAAAAGCTGTTCAATTTCAGTAAAGTCTTTCAGGCAATAAAGCTTATAACTTCCCCAGTCGTATTTTCCCTCCAGCTTCGGCCCTCTCTTGCCTCTTCTTTTTTTGTCAAGCTTCTCAAAGGGCAGTTTGGACGTTCTGCCTCTATGTCCTCTCCTCTCGTTATGCCCCATGCCCTTCACCAGGCATTTGGAGTCTTCACTCTACCAAACCACGCTCACTGATGTCAGAAAGTGTCTGCATCAACACGTGTTCCCATACACGATTGATTGGCCTCATCTTGACATACAGCAGGTTTTGAGATGTTGGCCACTTCTTTCTTAATCCCTCCCGACACAACGCCATCCACACCACCTCCTCCTGCACCGTTTTGTGCAGGAGCCTCCCAAATTTATTTTTTTTTAATATTTTTATTTATTTCTAGGGGAGAGAGAGAGAGAGAGAGACAGTGTAAGCAGGGGAGAGTCAGAGAGAGAGGGAGTCACAGACTGAAACAGGCTCCAGGCTCTGAGCTGGCAGTCAGCACAGAGCCCGACGCGGGGCTCGAACCCATGAACCGCGAGATCATGACCTAAGCGAAAGTCGGACGACCAACCCAGCCAAGCTGACCCAGGCGCCCAGGAGAGATTCTTACGGTGATGGAATAGCTCAGTATCTTGAATGTGGCAGTAGTTACACAAAGGTATACAATTGATAAAATTGCAAAGAACTGCAACACACACACACACACACACACATGAGTGACTGTAACAACTGGTGAAATCTGAATAAAGACTATGAGCTTTATGTATAAGTGGAGTACTCCCCATCTAATAGGTGTTCTGTGAAGCTTCTCTGAATGAAGGCAAGAATGAATAAATGAGTGAAGGTATTACAGCTTACCTTTCAAAAAAGGTATCAGAAAAAGTTTAAATTATCTCATGAGTCACTGACTCATAATGAATCGCAAAAGAAGCCAGATATATTTATATTTTATTCTTAAACCTCTTGGGAATAACTGTTCTCCTATAACACATTCCTTAATATGCTTTTCAAAAGTAGAAGACAAGACTGAACAGCTAAAAGTTCTGGCTCAGTATGGAATTGCTCCTGTTCCTATTTATTTCTGGTTCAGTCATAACTGTGACATAACTCAGGTGTAGAGCAGGACAGACAGCTAGCATACCATGATAGAGGAAGACATTAGGATTTTCCAAATAGAGTCTTTTCAAGACTCAAGATTTTGTGTCAACATTCAAAAACCCTGCATTTTGAAAGTCAGCAGATAAGTACTCTAGCCTAAGAGTTTTGAAGACTGAATCCAGATTCTGACTACCAACACCTTAAGTCAGTACACAGAAAGACTGATGTAATCCATGGTTGTGCTTTTCCATCCACACCGTTTCTGACTTTTAGCATGATTTTGTGCGTTTAATACTATGGTAATGCAGGGTAGGATTCTTTAATAAGCAAATGCATGAATGAGATCCCGTTGAGCTCTAACATTCAGTAGTTTCGACATCTTTAGCCTTAGTACACAACACTTGAACTGAAAATATATCTCCAAAGGCAGGAGACTTAAATTTATGGTAAACCAGGCTTTTTGGTAAGCTGTCAATACCATAACTCATAATCATTCATTCAAAGAAAAGCTGTTGAATCTGTTTGTGGTAATACTAGAGATAAAACAATAAAACGAGTAAAGATTTGCACTGCGTACCTGTGAGGCAGACATGCAAATATACACTTTCACTACGATGTAGTCGTGCTGCACATGCGGTCAGGAAGAGAAAGTGCCTACCTGTGCTCAAAGCATCAGGGAATTGTTCCCAGAGGGGCTGAGGCTTGAGAGGACAGTTGAAAGATAAGCAGTAGTTGGCTTAGCAGACAGTGAGACCACATTCCAGGGTAAAGGAGCTGAGAGGTGTCAAGGTTCAGGCTGTTAAAAACCAGGGCATACTTAGGAGAGGAGTATATTTGTGGTGGTGAGGCTGTGCCTTCCAAACTTATTTCTGCTGTCTTTTACTCCCCTCAAACACTTTTGGGAAACTCTATACCCCTTCATTCATTCTAAGAGCAACATCTAAAACTATAATTAAAAGTTTAAATAGTGGCAAAGAGGGGTGCCTGGGTGGCTCAGTCAGTTAAGCTTCTGACTTCAGAAGCTCAGGTCACGATCTCACGGTTTGTGGGTTTGAACCCTGCATCGGGCCCTGTGCTGACAGCTCAGAGCCTGGAGCCTGCTTCAGATTTTGTGTCTCCTTCTCTCTCTGCTCCTACCCCACTCATGCTCCATCTCAAAAATAAATAAACATTAAAATTTTTTTAATTAAAAAAAAATAAATAGTGGCAAAGAATATAATTATTACTGTATTACTTTCAATTATTGACATTTCAAAATAAATTGTAACCTTACTAAATGAATCTTTGGTTACATAATGATTTGGTAATCACGGTCATTCACAAATTCATGGTCATACAGGTTTTTTTTTTTTAACACTGGGAAGTTATTCATTGTATTTTTTTTCTCTTTGAATTTGTGTTTCCATTCCATTTCTCCTGTAGAACTTCATACTAATGTAGCATATACATATTTTTAAAAGTCTTTAATTTGTTACCTGTTTCTCTACCAAAAACGTATTTTAAATAAAGCAACTCTTTTGTGATAATTTTTAATTAAAATTTTTATTTTGTAATGTTTCTTTTTTTCTTTTAATTTTTTTGTGTCTTTATTTTATTTTGAGAGACAGAGACAGAGAGTGAGTGGGAGAGGGGCAGAGAGAGAGGGAGACACAGAATCTAAAGCAGGCTCCAGGTTCTGAGCTGTCAGCACAGAGCCTGGCGTGGGGCTCGAACCCGCAGACTGTGAGATTATGACCTGAGCTGAAGTCAGACGCTTAACCGACTGAGCCATCCAGGTGCCCCTAAAATTTTTATTTTGATATAATTGCATATCCACATATGTTCTAAAATATAGTACAAAAAGATTCTACGTACCTTTACCTATTTTTCTCTGGTTGTAACATCAGCAAAACT
>JAESUZ010002122.1:0-32660 GCA_017311185.1 Proteles cristata cristata | reverse complement strand
ATTGGACTATTGTCTATTTTGATTAGTTCTGTGGTTAATATCAGTCATTACAGAGACAACTATGTATTTTCTGGTAGGTATGGTTAAGATGAACTATGTGATGTGAATATATTTTTAAGTGTCATCCATCTTACATTATTAGAGTGGAATTAATTTAAATAAAGTGAATTAATTCCTAAAATAAGTCTTGGGCTAATCATCTCTGATTCCAACCTGGCACTTTGAGAGGTTTTAGTTGTTGTTGTTGCTGCTGCTGTTTTCCTTTTTGTTTTGAAAAAATTTTAGACTTACAGGTAACGGATAAAATCATACAGAAGTCCTATATTTCCTTTATCTAACTTCTCCTAAGATGAAGAACTTACATAAAAATAGTAAAATGATCAAACCCAGGAAATTAGCATCGGAACAATATGATTAATAAACTGTAGAACTTTCTTCAATTTTGTTTACGTTTTAAGTAAACTTCCAAGTTTTTTAAATTAAGTTTTTATTTTGACTCCACTACAGTTAACATACAGTACTATGTTAGTATCTGGTGTACAATACAGTGATTCATTGATTCCATATATCACTCAGTGCTCATCATGACAAGTGCACTCCTTAATCCCCATCACCTATTTCAACCATTCCCCCACCTCACCTCTGGTAACCATCAGTTTGTTCTCTATACTAAGCTTTCAAGTTTTAACTTTTTGTCTTCTAGAATTTCATCTGGAGCTTCATCTCCAACATGTCACTATTCCTCTTTTGTATCTTTCATTACCTTGATAATTTTGAAGAGCAGGGGTCAGTTATTTTAACATAGATGTATTTGTTTTCTTTTGTAAGTTATAAAACAAAATGATGGAAACCAGAAGTCTTTCCTATGGTATGAAGAAATACCTTCTAGGTCTATAGACAGCTATAAATTTAAATGACTGAGATCATTAAGTCTGCAGCCTACATTTGGAGGTTCTTCTTTTATAATGGAGAAAAGTGGAAAGGGATTGGAAATCCAATGTACTTCTTAATATTTGCTCTGGTGCATTCTCCAGAATATTCAGAAGCCTATTTTCTGTATCTGAATTGAACAACTCAGTTCTGATCTGAATGGGAAATGGATAATTTTCTCTCAAATTGAAATATAGTAATTAAACTGATCAGAGAATAATTCATTCATTTGAAAAAAATGTGAAAATGAATATGAAGATTACCATGTTTGCATATTCAGAGATGGAGCCATCTTGTTAGGTTCATTATTCCCAAATAAATGGTAAAGTTATTAAAACCACTATGCTTTTTTAAAAACTGATGTTTTAAAAACATAAAATAACAAGGAAGTACAGAAAGATTTCATGAAAGTACTGTAATCATATTACTGTTGAGGTGGAAATAATTGGCTAGTAGAAAAAATAAGTAAAAGTCATAGAGCTTAGAAACAAAACTATGGTTAGAGAAAGTCTATTTCATAGAAAACAAACTATTGAAAAACTTTCTCCAGGCAACTTTCTCCCTTGATTTATTACAGTAAACTGCTTTTCCTTTGTTCAATGTCTATTAAGCAAACTAAACTAATGTCACATGATTTTTTCTACCTTGATATAAAGTAGTTAACTGAGGGAGTCTAGATTTTTTACAAATTTTATTGAGATATAATTCACATCATATAAAATTTGCCCTTTTAAAGAGTTTCATTCAATGTTTTTAAGTATATTAAGAAGGTTTTGCAACATCACAACTATATAACTGCAGAATGTATTTCCATTTCCTCAAAAATAAATCCCTTACCTAATTGGCCATCACTCCCAGTTGCCACCTCATCCATCCTCTTGCAACCACTAATCTAATTTCTGCCTCTATGGATTTGCTTATTCCAGATATTTCATATAAGTGGATCATATAAGGTGGGCTCAATTGTATCTGGCTTATTTAACTGAGAATAATGTTTTCTAAATTCAGTCACTTTGTAGCTTCAAAGTGTAACAGTACTTCATTCCTTTATATGGCTAGAATATTTATATATACAATAACAGTACTTCATTCCTTTATATGGCTAGAATATTTATATATACAATACAGTTCTTGCTTTCAAGAAGCTAAGTTTGAAGAAATGACATAAGTATTTATCCATGTCAAATGTGGATAGCCAAGCTCTGGTGATATACAGAAGAAAAACATAAGATCCCTAATCTCATGGAGGATCTAAATAAAAAGATAAACACTTAAGATGTATGTTAAATGTTTAATATGCTTAACTAAAACAGGTACTATAAAATCACAGTAAAAGGGCATAGTAATGAAAGTTCTACAAAGTAAAACTCATGAGAAATTAATATATTACATATAAGTCCTAAATGAATGATAGTCACAGTAAGAGATATTCAGAAGGAAATAGTATATAAAGGCATTATTTTATGATGATTAGCTTGGCAGCAGCCTGAAGACTACATTACAGAGGAGTCCAGGAGGAAAGTTAAGATTATTTATCATGCATAAGATCATGAGGGTTTGGTCTTCTTGTGTCAGGAATAAAAAGAGATGTGAAGGGGCAGATAAGAAAAATATTTCAAAAGAAATGTCTACTGTGGCATCAGAGATGATTCTCTAATTTCAAGACTGAGAGACAGAGAGTAATTCCCTTGTTCATTTTATATTCCTTTCAATTAAGCAGCACTAAATAAATATATGTTAAAGGGTTAATATTTGGGATGTGTGTATGTATGCTTTCCAATATTTGTTTGCAAGAAAGGTTTATATTGCTTTCATGAGAAGAAAATATTTTATTAACAAATATTGGATGAAATTTTGATTTTTTTGCTCAAGATGTTAGACAAATCACAAATTATATTTTATATACTTTAGTTTTATTGTGTTTCATCTAAATCTGTCAAATACATTGGTTACTCTAAAGCAAATTTGAAATGTCAAATAGTTGAAGTAAAACAGAAACTATAATTATTTTATTTTTCATCAAATTTCTTCATTATGCCTTCCTTCATATGTTGACACCATATTCAAATTGGCTCTCTTCTTTAATTGCCTCTCTAAATTTAATTTGTTTAATGAAATTTATCAGTCACCTACCATGTAGTCCTGAGACAGGGAAGAAAAGCAGTCTCTCTTCTTCAAGCTTACAATAAAAAAGGAGAGTCAGTAAAAAAAAAAAAAAAAAAAGCTAAGAGTGATACACTAAGAGTTATAATGGAAGTTTTGCAATGCATACTGGAATCAAAAAGAAAAAAGAACAAAGAAGTGATTAACTCTGGTAGAATGGTAGAAAGAGGGGATGAAGAAGTCTTCATAGAGGAAGTGATACATAATCCAAGTCTTAAAATATGAAGAGGATTTTAACAATTGAGAAATGGGGAAAGAGCTTTAAATTAGAAAGTTAACTGATATAGATGTGCAAAATATGGAAAAGCTTTGCAAATATGGAAAATGGAGAAAAGTTCTAAACTGGCTATAAGGGTCTTACTTGACCAACTTGATTTATTATGAAGACATAAACATACAGGAGAAGGAAAACGAATTTGACAGATGATAGTTTTAGATTTAGTCAGGTTGTATTTGAGTTGCCCATGGAACACCTGCTTGGAAATATCTGGTAATTGGTTTGAAACACATGCACATGTGCGCAGACACACAGATAGACAGACAGACAGACACACACACACACACACACACACACACAGACTTTTCCCAAATACCTTACATTATTGTCCTTTTATCATATCTGTCTATCATTTATCAACTCAATTATCTTTTTTCCTTCTCATTCTCGTTTGTTGATCACTCGATTGTTGTTGTAGAATACCACATAACTATGCAAGAACGTGCATAATATGTGCCATGTAAATTTATGGTTTTCAATCTCAACCATTTCTTCAGGGCCTACAAGGAATTAATTCCCCTAAGTATCTCTAGTCAGTTCTTTCTTGTCCAGCATAGCAGTGATTTAAGCCTTCTCCAGGATCTTCAAACTTCTCTTCTCCTTCCTTCATCTACTAAACAAATGACCTTACCTCCTTTCTGCCAACAAATATACAGATCTTTCTGCATTGAACATATATATTTTCTTCTGTTAGATTGGAAGAGATATCCTTCTTCTTGTGTAAGGCTAGTATCTTTTTCAACTACAAATTGGATATCATACCCTTCAGCTCCTCAAATGACTTTTCCTTGGATGAGCCCCTCCTTCTCATTATTTTTAATACATTTATTTGTAAAGCACTTTTCTCTGGTGAATTTTAATATGATCAAAATTGGTCTCATTCTACAACAATAACCTTGGGGCACCTGGGTGGCTCAGTCGGCCAAGCAGCTGACTCCTGATTTAGGCTCAAGTGATGATCTCACAGTTCGTGAGTTTGAGCCATGCATTTGGCTTTGCACTGACAGCTTGGAGCCTACTTGGGATTCTGTTTCCCTCTCTCTGCCCCTCCTCCACTTGCTCTCTATCTCTCTCTCAAAATAAATAAACGCTAGAAAAATTTTTAAAAATAACCTCAACTTTTCCAATTGTTAATCTTTCTCCTTTATGTAGCTAAACTTCAGAAAGGGATTTTTTGTACTTGCTATATACACATTTTTTCAGCCATTCCAATATTCCTGTTTCTCCAAGGGTACCACTTAATTTTTTTTAATGTTTATTTATTCTTGAGAGAGACAAATACAGAGGACAAGTGGAGGAGGAGCAGAGAAAGGGAGACACAGAATCTGAAGCAGGATGCAGCCTCCAAGCTGTCAGCCCAGAACCCAATGTGGTGCTCGAACTCAGAAACCACAAGACCAACCAGAGTTGGTTGCCTAACCGACTGAGCAACCCAGGCGCCCCTCCCCAAGGATATCATTGAAATTACTCTAGTAAATACCCTCCAACTTCCTTCTTATTACATATAATAAGCATTTTCTAATTGTTTCCCAATCTTTTAACATTTGAGTATTGTTCCATTCCTGTTTTTCATTGCTTTCTTAACATACTTTACTGGTCTTCATCTTGTTTTTCTGGGTGTTTATATTCACCATTCTTCTCAAGTTTCTTTGCAGGCTCATTTTTTTTCTATATAGTCTCCTTTGTACTTCTATACCTTATCTCACTTTGGGAAATCTTATCCACTTTCATAGTTTCAATTATCTAAATCTAGGGGTGCTTGGGTGGTTCAGTCAGTTGAGCATCCAACTCTTGATTTCAGCTCTGGTCATGATTCCAGAGTTGTGGAATCCAGCCCCACACCGGGCCCTGTGTTGAACATGGAGCCTGCTTAAGATTCTCTCTCTCTCTCCCTCTCTCTCTGTCTCTCTCTCTGTCTGTCTCTCTCTCCCTCTCGCCTCCCTCTCCTTCTGCCCCTCTTCCTCACTCACATACTCTATCTATAAAATAAAAAATTTTAAAATTAAAAAAATATATCGAATTCTTTTTTTCTAGCCCAGAACTGTTTCTCCTCAGTTTCAAATCTATGTATCCACCTACTTAATACCTTCATCACCTGGATGTTGCTCAGCCACCTAAACCTTAAAAGTTACCTGCTATGTGGACAGGCCCATTTTGATGTAATCATACAGGGGTAGTATGGCAAGCATATTTGAAAAATATTTTTACAATTATTTTATATTTTAAATACATACTAAACATAGTTCATGCAAGATTCCTAAAACATAGAAAATATACAGTGAAAAGTGAGTCTCTTTCACTGCCCTTTCCCCAGCTACTTAGTTTTCCACCCCAGGGACCACCACTTTCTTAGTTTCTTAGAAATCTTTACAGAGAGGGATATTCTATGTATGTTCCAATTGAAGAATTTATTATGTTACCCCCAATAATTAAATATTCATCTCTTTTTATTGAGCTGGATTTATGAACATTTTGAGGTTATGACACATGACTTCACAATCTTTTCATCCCTAATTCTTAGTCCAGTGTATGACACATAGTAATAACTAGCTAATTCATAATTAAATAAGTGATAAGTTATAGACTCTAATAAAATCAGGTAGTACAACAATACTCAGACAGATTAAACAACAATTACATTAATACATAGTGGGTACTCAAAAATAACTTGAAATTTAAATTGTATTAATTCTAATTTAGCTCTGCATTCATTAAATCTTATTCCAAATTGCATGTAGTTTGACCCATAGTGCTCTTTAATGTTTGTAAGTATTTCTGTTAACTAATAGTTACTTTTATTTGAAAAACAAGCATAGTTAAAGGAAGAATTATGCTATAATCTTTGATTCAGGTAATCAAGTTTATGGGAAATCTACAGGTTCAGGTTATAAACTCCCCTGAAGTATAGTCTTAGTAGCTAGTCAGATAGAATAACAACTTCAGGAGTATGCTGGTCTTGAAAAGTCAATAAAGTGATAACAAATATTAATTTTCTCAAGGAGATGAAATGAATTGGCCTAGTTAAGATATGATTTGATGTTCAGCAAAGGTATCTGATTAAACTTGTCCTTCTCTTTTATTTTTCATGTATAATTTAATTTACCTTTATAGTTACAAATTTGAGGAAAAAGCCCTTTAGTATTCATCTGATTCTTTTTAGGTCACTAAGTGAATATATAAAGCTATAATTCTATCTAAAAGGTTCACAGATAATAAAGCTTAAGAGCACAGGTTTTTGTAGGCAGTTAACCCTCCATTCTTCCTCCTTCCCAAATCACTGTAATTTATTTACTTTTAAAATACATCCTGTTGGTGGAAAAAGTTCATAGTGCAAGAAACACATAAGGAGAGAGGGAAACAGCATATTCAGAAGAATGAAAAAATTGTTATTTGAGGACAGAGATCACTTGGAAATGCAAAAGTACAGCTGTTCCTAATGCAAAAAGTACATAGAAATTATTTGTGTTAAATGAAGCTTCCAAAGTTCCATAGAGACCTAAGGGCCCTACAGTCTAGACATTCCATTGTGCTGTATGTCACCCAGACATAGCACAACTTGACCTCATTCTTCATTACATTGAGAGCGACTTGTAAAATGTAGTCCCAATTATCTTAGAGAACAGAAATACTAATTTTGACTTTAGCTCATTGTAAAAGGCCATCAGATGCCAATAATTATTTTCTAAGTCATTTGTTCCCCTTTCCAGGACCCTTTTCTTCAACTTGACTTTCCCTTACCCAAATCTGTTCATATAGGAGCAAAACAAAATAAAGCACACACACACAAATCTCACTTGGGGTTTAAAATTGTCATGTCAACTGTACCTGATTTTAAATTTAGGTTTTAATTCTTTATAAAATGCTAGAATGAAATATTTTCATCTGTATCTGAGTTACATGAGCCAAATGATCACAGATTCAGTAGGTATGTGTGTATACTTTTTCATTTTGTTTGTGTTCTAAAATATTTCTTTTTTTTAATGTTTTATTTATTTCTAGGAGAGAGAGAGAGACAGTGTGAGCAGGGGAGGGTCAGAGAGAGAGAGAGGGAGTGACAGACTGAAACAGGCTCCAAGCTCTGAGCTGACAGTCAGCACAGAGCCCGACGCGGGGCTCGAACCCACGAACCGCGAGATCATGACCTAAGCGAAAGTCAGACGCTTAACTGACTAAGCCACCCAGGCGCCCCTGTGTTCTAAAATATTTCAAGTAAAATGAAAATAGAATACTAAATGACAATGGATATCCAGTATCACCACAAAAGAACAGAATACCATCCTCTCCAGTAATCGTGGGTATTTCATATTTTTCTACTAATTTATCTGGGTACTCAATCTGTATCATTTGATATTGCTTACGATTAGCAAAATTTTTATGTCAGCTAAGAAAATATGCTGGATTATTCAGAAGAAGCAATCTATGTAGATTTCAATTCTTTGTATACACTACACTGTTAATTTTAGTCTAGAAATAGGGGCGCCTGGGTGGCTTAGTCGGTTAAGCGTCCGACTTTCGCTTAGGTCATGATCTCGCGGTTCGTGGGTTTGAGCACCGCGTCGGGCTCTGTGCTGACTGCCAGCTCAGATCCTGGAGCCTGTTTCAGTCTGTGACTCCCTCTGTCTCTGACCCTCTCCTGCTCACGCTGTCTCTCTCTCTCTCTCCTAGAAATGAATAAAACATTTAAAAAAATTTTTAGTCTAGAAATAGTCCAAAGTTGGAAAAAACAAATACAGTTCAGAATTACCATTCTCTGAGTGGATGTGTGTGTGGATGTGTGTGTGTGTGTGTGTGTGTGTGTGTGTGTGTGTGTGTGTGTGTGTAGTTTGAAAAGGCTCATACCAGGGGATTCTAATAGAGTTCTTATACTACCACTCTCATCCAATTATTTGTTCTTGTTCAGGTGTAAAACAGTGCTCTGGAAACTGAATATAGTTGCTTATCTTTGCAGACAAACAGAGGAAAACAATAGATGCCTTTGTGTTATCTGGAGATGTCCAGGCATGGACCAGTCTCAGAGCTGGGCATGTCCTACAACTACCAGCTCTGCAAATGTTTGAGGAAGAGAAGTAAGACAATTCCAATGTTTCTTGAGGTAAGGAATTAAATCACAGTTGAAAATTATTTTTTCAAACTAAATACTAATATTTCAAATTTCTATTAAAAGATATGGGGATGGTGTTGAGTTGAGAGCATATTGTAGAATTATGAATGATAGATAACTGGCTTGGACTACATAGCAGTGGAAATGATGAAAAGCAGTCGTATTCTGAACATAACATGAAGGTAGAGTGAAAACGATTCGTTGTGAGATCATATGTCGAATATAAGAGGGAAAAGAAATCAAGGATAACTCTCAGTTTTTGGTCTAAGAGACTTAAAGAGTGCAGTTGCCATTAACTGACTTAGGAAAGCCCTAGTGCAGGAATGGGCTTAGAGATGTTGATTTGGAGTTTAATTTTCATGATGCTAAGTTTAATAAGAGTCTCACCTTTTAATCTGTATAAGATTAGCTTATTCCATTTATCCACATCACAATCAATCAAATTTAGTTATTTAGAATAACTATTTAATAGTATTTTATGATTTTGAGGGTCAGGAAATCAAAGACTTGGCTGTGCCATTGATGAATGTCACTTGTTGGCATTCAGCTTGCAGACAGACTGGTTTCTAATCTCCATAAAAACTTTTCTCACATGTTTGGCACTTTGGTGGGGATAGGTGGAAATCTAGGTTGAGCTAGAATTGTCAGTGATAGCACAGCAAACTCAGGGCAGCTAGATTTCTTACATAGAAGTTCAGAGCTATGAGAGAGTATTCCAGTCAGCAGAAGAAAGCTGCATAATCTTTCCTGACCTACCTTTGGAAGTCACACAACGTCATTCTGCAGTAATCTATTGTTCAAATGAGACACAAGCCCAGTTAAGTTGAGAGGACATATATCTCACTACTTGACTGGAGAACTGTCAAAGATTTTGCAGTATGTTTTAAAGGTACCACAAATTCATTAGAGCATATTTAGCTGAGGATCGGCTCAATATGACTTAAGTTTAAAAGTATAACTCTGAGTACATTATATAAAAAACACTACAGTGGGGAGAGGGCTAAAGCAGGGAGGCCAATTAGGAAGCTATTACAGTGATGCATATGAAAGATGGTGGCTTTGACCAGAATGGTAGTAGTGCAAGTGATAAGAAGTTTCTTGTTTTGGATACAGTTTGAAGACAGAAGTGGCAAAAATTAGACAGCAAAGATGTGAGAAAAAGAGAGGAGCCAAGTTTTGGCCTAAGCAATTGAATGCATTTACTTTGATATGGAATATTGCAGGACTAATGAGTTTCAGAATGCATGAGTAGAAATCAGTAGAGCAGTTATTCATCATGTAAGGTTAAGATGCCTATTAGATATCAAAGTGGTAAATGGATATAAAAGCCTGGAGTTGAATCGACTGCTCATAGGTACATACATAAATTTTCAAAATATAGATGACATTTAAAAATATAGGACTCTATGAAATCATCAAGGAATTCAGTCTAAATAAAGGAGACAAGAGGATACATGATGATTGACTTCCAGAGAATTCCATTATTTAGAGTTTTAAAGGAGGAAGAGAATGAAGTAAATGATACTAAGAAGGAGCAGCCAGTAAGAAAAAAACAAGGAGAATTTTGTGTCCTGGAATCAAAGTGAAGAAAATGGATCTGTGATCAACTGTGTCAATTATTACTAATAGATCTAATATATAAAGACTTAGAATTGGCCAAAGTCTTTGGCAATTTGGAAGTTGTTGTTGACTTTGAAAAGAATAGCTTTAGTGTACTGATGGGGATAACAATCTGTTTTCAAGGAACTCAAGCATGATTTTAGAGGGGAAAGGTAACATGAATATATAACTATCCTGAGGAATTTTCTATGAAGGGGAGAAAAAATGAAGAGATAGATGAGAATATGTGGAGTTAGGTAAAGGATTTTGAAACACGGTAGATATAGTACTTCCTCTTGATAAAAGTAAGAACGAACAAATTTGTACTGAATCAATCCATATAATTATTATGTTTTTTTTTTTAACATTTTAGCTAATATTTGAAAGGTGTATTTTAATTTAAATACATATTATTAAGGTGACAGTGCATTTAGGAGAAGCAATCTATACAGGTCTGTGGTCTTAAAGGTTCTAAAATTTAACAAAAATAAACTCATATTGTACAAAAATGAATATTTAGTGAAGAAGACGTTTTCCACTGAAAGATGTTTTCAATGATAATTTACTTACTAGAAGTACCTAATCTTAGAAAAGAGGGGTTAAGGAAAATAACTTTGGGAACAAGTCTTGTCAATGCTCTTTTCACAATATCTCTAATAATCTCTTCATTGCAATTGTCACTTTCATCACCTAATTCTGACACTCTTTATGCTTTGACTGAATTATTACAGGAGAATATTTGCCATTTTATCCCTATACCAACTAACCTAATACTCGGCTGCAGATGCATATTGTCTAGCAAAATTCTAAATTGGATGTTTCAATCCCATCACAAACCTAGGTGGGCTTTTAGGTTTATCTACCACTACTCTTCTACCTTCCCACAGAGTATACTTTTTAAAATAAATTTTATTTTCTTAAATTCATATATCTTGAGAGAGAGAGAGAGCATGAATAGGAGAAGCAAAGAGAGAGAGAAAGGGAGAGAGAACGAGAATCCCAAGCAAGCTTCTCACTGTCAGTGCAGAGCCCAACGCAGGGCTCAAACCTGTGAAACATGAGACCATGACCTGAGTCGAAACAAGAGTTTGGTGTTTAACTGACTGAGCCACCTAGCCATCCCACACAATATAC
Organism: Proteles cristata cristata; assembly: GCA_017311185.1. Classification (NCBI taxonomy): domain Eukaryota; kingdom Metazoa; phylum Chordata; class Mammalia; order Carnivora; family Hyaenidae; genus Proteles; species Proteles cristata. The sequence goes on along the minus strand of JAESUZ010002122.1, from coordinate 21,456 downwards.
TTTTATACTTTAGCTAAACATCATGGGTCATTCCCAAAATTAGCCTTAAATTTCCCTGATTTCATGCCTTCCCCCATAACCACTACCTAAATAAGTCAAAGCTATATTTATGAGTAGCAGTGTAGGGAAGTGAGAGTGAAGTGAGGGGGAGGGGTGGGCAATCCATGTGGCCTGTTTTTTGTTTTTTTCTTTTAATACTAGATCTGCCACTTTTAAGTATGACCATGGAGAAGTTTATTTTTTTAATGACTGTGAGCCCTTGTTTTCTCAATATAAAATTTGTTAGCATTATTGTGAGGATGTGTTACGTATAAAGAACCTCACAAGTATCCTCACAAATATCTGGCAAACTGAACTTGTTCAAAAGTGGTAGCTGTTATTATTATTACAGACTTGATTTAAATGAAGCCTTCCCCAATGAAATCTTCCAAAATTCCTTTGCTGTATTTCCACTGTACTTTGATGACATCATAATATTAATATTTCACAATCTATCCTGAGCTGTAGTTACTTGTGAATGCATCTTTTTTCTCATGCCAGGAAGTGTAAGGTACTACTATTCATTAAGAACACTGTCTTTGTAATACGTGAAGGAAAATCCTAGCTCCTTTACTTACTAGCTGTGAGATTTTAGATGAGAAACCTTTCTGCCTGAGTTTCTTCATCTATAAAATACAGATAAAAACAGTAGCCAAGTCATGTGCGTTTTGGTAATAAATATAAATGCTAGGTACAGCATATGAAACATAATAAAGACTCAATAAATGTAAAATGTACTCAGTTTTAAGCTCTTAAAGGATGGAAATTAAGTTTTGTCTCCTTTATTTTTCCCCACTATGTCTATTACAATGTGCTGCATATTCTATGTGTTCATATACGTGTTGATTTACAATAATTTTGATTATATCAATGCTAAATATACCAAGATTATTCATATTTTGGCTTTGGGTTGAAAAGAAGAATGGTTGAGTTAGGGCCTGAAGCAGAAGCTTGATCTATGTATACTGCATCAAAGAAGTTCTTTGTGCCTCATAATGTGGGCATGGCATAATATCTTATACTTAGTGATACAGATATTTATTGAATGAATTAAATGATTGTTATTTAGTTGTAAACAATAGAAATTTATTTTTCAATAAAACAGTTTAGAACCCACACACGTCAAGAAAAGGAAAAGATAAAACAATCTAAACTAAAACTTCCCAGAACCTTTATGATTCTGTGAATCAGAAAACATACCTCTATATTTGTCACTTAACCTGAGATTATAACATGCAGCTTAACTTTTAAAGAGTGTGTGTTTACCTCTTAGACAGTAGACTTGTAAATGTAATAGCTGCTATGTGAACATGAGGTAAGGCATAGGCATGGCAGATAGGCTTTTCTTAAGTATGGAAAGCAGAAAGAGGTCGAAATACACAGGGGCCTATAAATTTCATGGTTTCCTCAAGGTATCCATAAGAGGAAATATAAAAGGAAAAGCATCACAAATGTGAGCTTGTGTGAGTGAACATAGTCTGTGTTTTTGCAACAGTATATGAATTAATAAGATTCCATCTCTGTGTAGGCCTAAGTAAAGAACAAGTAATATGGATAAGGAAACATAGAAGTGTTTTCAAGCCAACTCTGACACATCTTGCAAACTACTGCAAGGTTCAGTTTTCTGAAGTACAGTTATGGTCACAGTGCTACCATTCATTTATTCATTCACTTGTGCCTTCAGAAATGTGTCTTAAAAGAAGAATGTGTCTTGAATATCTGCCATATTCAAGGCGACCTAGGTGCTGGGGATAGAATAATGTATAAGACTCAAAGGGCTCATAGTCTACTGAGAGATACACACTAATAAACTGACCAAGGGATTTTCAGTATAACATTCAGGAGAATATTGGGTTGCAGATGGGTAATGTAAAATCCTATAGATACTGGGGGTAGTTGTAAAGGAGTAAGTGAGTCTCCTTAGGAAGAATACAAAGAAATAACATTTAAGAGATGAGTAGGGAAAATAGTTGGAGTAGACTGAGAAAGAACAGCCGGAGAAGTATGGAAGAAAACTAAGACATAGTAGTGAGGGAAGAGTTTCAAGAGAAAGTTGCATTGTTTTCAAAAGCAGCAAAAATAAAACAACCAACTAAAAATATTCAGGAAACATTAATGGTTCTTCAATTCCTATTAGTATATATAAACTTACCAATGTTACACTCAGAAAAACTCCATAAACTTCTCCCAGTCTACTTTGCCTGCAAGCATTTTCCTGTTTGTATCCTTCACTTCTACTCTTGAAAGACTTGGAATACTCATTGCACCATGAAGATGCTGAAAACTTGCTTGCCTCTGTGATTTAACTGATGTTGTACCTCTAAGTAGAATGACCTCCCCAACTGACTGAGGCACATCTGTCCACTTTCTAGCAGTACTTCCAGGCCCACGTCTTCTGTGAAAGCTCTCTTATTAATCTTTCCCACTCTTAAACTACTAATGTACTTTTATTAATATCTTCCTTGACATCATATTGTATACTGGAGTATAAATGTAGGTACACTGTGTATACTTTCCTTATTCTTTCTGTGATCTTTCATGCAAGAGCCTGTGCCATATTCATATTCAAAACCTCAGCATAGTATCATGCATATATAGACGTTCAATAAATATATGTTGAATGCCGAATGAGTAAATAGATGCTTGAGCACCCCTAAAACCAACATGGTGAATGACACATAGTTCATTATCAATATTTGTTGTATAAAAAATGGACAAAAAATTTTCTATTATTTAGCCTTCAAATTTCCTTTCTGGTTTTCTTTCAAGCCCAAAGCATCTATTATCTTTGTGGGAAATACTTCCATGAGAAAATTTCAGGCCAGTGTGTCGGATACCTTGACTTATATTTCCGTATTAACCATAGTAAATATTCAATATTAGTTAAATAATTAACCTTAACTATGTGATAACTCTGACATAGGGGATAACTGTTACAATGAAAATGCCTCTTGCAAAAATTATCAAAAATAGAATATGGTGCCTGATGAATCAACGGTCTGACAGTATGCAATGTCTTTGTGCAATTCTTTGTTCTCAGACTCAAAAACAATTTGTCAGGAAGGGTTACAGGTTATTATTCATTCATAAAAGAAGACTTCTATAAATTATTTTATGTTCATTTCAGTTAAAGTCTATTTATTTCCTTCTACAAGATAGAACTTAATATTCTAGGGTTCTGAAACTGCTACACTAATCTTTCAATTTATTGTTATAAAAACAAATTTACTTAAAGAAACAATGAGGGAAGATATATATCAACATAGAAAAAAAATTGGAAGTCGTTTCAGAACCCATTTTTATTATGAAATAAAAATGGAATTTGAGGTTGACGTTATTCAATGTTTATTTTCAGAGGAATCCCTTCAATTTTTTAAGAAAAATTATTTGAAAGAACAATGCTATAATACCATCATGAAAACCAGACTTCATAGGAAGATATCTTTTGTGTGATTCAAAATGATTTTGGTAGATGAACATAAAAGTTTCATGGGTGGGGGTGGATGTATTGATCATTTAGATTACAAACAGCTTAGAAATACCTCAAATTCCTTTTAAAAATGTATTGAAGAGTCATTATAAAACGTGGAATAAATCATGGTTTTTCACAATTCTCCCAAATATTTATTTGCCTAAAACAGGTACAGAAATCTGAAAGTAGACATATGCATTGACATTTTCTTGACAGATTCATAACCCTATGGTTTCCAAAACTTTAATGTTCAATAACATTTCATTAGTATACTCCAGGGTATTTATTACTATGCATTATTAATACAGATATGTGCCTAGGAGATGTACAATTTGTAATTATTTTTCCTTTCAAAGCATAATAGCTCCACACTGGGCTTGTTGCAGCTACGATATTTCATCTCCAAATTCTCCTTCAAACTTTCTGGGGCTGTGACAGAAATTTGTGTTTGAATAGAAAAGCTGTCAAGAAGGTGCTGTGGTACTATCCATCACATTTTTAATCCTGACCATACTTAGATGCTACTGAGGTTGGCTGTCCAAGACACTAAACAAAGATTGAAATTATGCCTTCTGTTCTTATGCATCAAAGTTGCACCATTATACCAAATTCAATAGGCCTGTATTACACTCTATTAATTTCCTATTAGTTCTCAGCTATGCAAAATCCAACCATGGTGTCACAATGGTTTAGACATGCAACCTTGATTCCAGCATCAAAAAAATGGAACCTGTCACTTCTAATAATTTTACAGGAGATTCTACAAATGTAAATCCTTTTTCATCTTGTCATCCTTTCATGTCTTTAATGAGCTTGCTCACTAACAGTGTAGAATCTTAATTTAACTTTTAGAAATATTAACAGCCATTATAATTGAGCATCTCTAGGAGTATACTAATTAAAGTGTAATAAAGAGTAATTTATATTACCTGAAACATTTATCTTTTTAAAAATTCCATCTATATTTAACTAAATATCAGAAAGAAAGCAAAGACAATAGTGAACTCAAGATTCCTAGCCAAATTGCTTATTTTGAGAGAAAGCACCATCTAGCTTAACCAGATGATCTACAAATTAAACTCAACCATTTGTAAAAGCCAGAGAACACTGTGTACTTGTAAATCAAGTTAACCAAGGATTAGCATGTAAAAATTATATCACAGAAAACAGTTAACTCTTGGGAACAGGTGCTATGATCAGTCTAACAAGTACTATACATAAAATATTAGTATATTCTTTCATAGACGTTTATGCTTTATTTAGATTCAGTGACTTTTTGCCACTATTATTGACCTTTAAATCTAATTAAAGTCCCTTAGAATCTAGATCTACACCCTTTTATATCCTTTGACAGCCTTTAATTTGAATGTCTATAAATGTCCACTAAAATTCATACTGTACCATTAGCAAAAATAGACTTTGGTGTAGGATGGTCTCAGATGTGTTTAAGAAAACAAAGACTCAAAATTTTCAATTTTGAGCTATAAACTTCATTATTAAATATTCTAAAGATTATATAGAGTGGGTTTGGTAGTAGAATTACACTGATTTTTACTTAATCTATTGTTCCCATTTCATAGTAGTTGAACTATTTTATAAACAATAAGATAACATCTTTTAAACAAAGAATCAGTGAAACTTGTCTGGTATTCCAGAATACTATATTCAAGGAATTGAAGCCTTAGGTATTTAGTTGGGGAAGTAACATTATGCAAGTCACGTCTGCCAAGCCACAATTGCTCAAGTATTCCAAATCTTGGCATTGAGATTTTACTGTGAATCTTAACTACTTCAAACTGTACTTCATCACGACACAAGAATTTTTTTTCTATATACATTGAACATAAAATACTTTATTCATTTTAATCTTTTATTTCTGTTACCATTTTAGGAGAGGTGAATGGCTGAAAGTCTGCCATTATCTCAGTGTCAACTGCCAGGGTTAGCTGAATTTCAGCATAAGTCATGATATGTAGTAGTTACAAAGTACACAACTTACTACACGATGTGTATTTTACTATTCGTCAACACATAACACCTTTGTCTGATATTGAACCCCTCTAACTTAGCATTTATATTAAGGTTTTTACAGATAGAAAGAACATTAATAGTGAATAGCTATCACCAACTTGACAATAAACTATTTTTAAAAAAATAGTGAATAGCTATCAAACATTTTTGTTTCAGGCACTAAGTGAAGTCCTTTGCATATATTGCCTTGTTTAATTTTTGCATTAACCCTATTATCATATGGCATATGATATATAAGAAAACAGATGCACAAAACAGTCAAGAACTTGTCCAAAGTCATATGATTTGTAAATGTTACAATCAGGATTCAAACCCTTGTCTTAACCACAGTTACTATTGCCTGTCAATGTTAATCAAAAGAGTAAAGTAACACATATTCCTTATTAAAGACTGTATGTGTATGGCTTTTTCATTATGTACAACATTTGAAGCATTTAAAAGTTATATGCATTATCTTTTGGTATTTTTAAATGTACTTTTTCTTCATAGCAGTATCATATTTAAAATCACTGCTTAATCCAGTAGATCCTAAGGAAGAAAGGTAGAAAGCAATTGTTAGGAATGGTGCAAATGGAAGGTAGATGATTAGAGACAGTAGGGACAAAAGACAGATGTTTTTGTGAGCAACTGGAATTGGGAATATTGATGTTCATAGGAACTAGAGAGATTGAATACTAAGAATGAAACTTCTTAAGATATTGCAAGCCAGATAAATAGCCCCCAATGAGATGGAGAATATCATGTACACACTTGTGAATTTCTGGTCCATAAAGGCTTTCTTTCTATATAGCAAGATGGGGGAAAAATGGTATTTAGAAAATAGTGTCTGCTTTGCTGCTGGTTCTAGGGAAAAATCAACAATCTCTTCAATGGGGAATATTACCTTTTTTTTTTTTCCAAGAAAAAGCTCACAATATACTTTAAGGAGGCTTTTTGGTTGAAAAGTTTGAACCCAGAGCACTAAATGATCCAACTTTTTAGTGCTACTTAAGAGAGTGAGAGAGATTTTAAGTTCATGTAGGTATCCTAAAAGAAAGGGCAAAAAGACACCAATGTGGAGATGAAAGTGAAGGTGACAAGTCTTGGGAGACAGACAGAAAGAAACCTGAAAAGGTGATAGCCTAAGGAAAGGATATAAGCACCAAGAAACCGTTAGTTCCAGGAAGGCCCAGTAAAATTTTAGGACAATGATATTTGATGCTAACTTTTACGTTACTTTTTATTGTGCTATAATCCCACTACATTGCTCCAAACATTTAGTATGAACCTGATATATATAAAAGACTTCTTAAATGTTGTTTGGGTAAGAGGTACCCAGGAAAAGCATCAACTTTCCACTTCTAAGCTGGCCCAAGTAAATTTTCAGACATAGGGAGTAGTATTATGCCTAAGCTGCTATATTTGAATATTAAAGAGAGAATCCAGAGGCAGAGGGACACACTCATTAATTATACATGAATAGGTGCATGTGTATAAATGTTTACATTTCTATTAGTAAAAGTTTCTATGTGCTTTGGGCAATATTTTTTAGCTGATATTGAGTAACATCAGAAATTATCAAATGGTTGAATGTATGAGGAACTTCTGTTCATTAAGTGCAACATTAAGTATAGAAACATTGATATTAAATCAAATTATTGATATACTGAATAGAATATAACATATTTGGAGATAGGCTTAGTGTATGATCTGTGGAAATAAAAGAATCACAGAAACATCCACAGTTGGATGCCTGAAATCACATTTTCTGTGAAATGGGATGTGTTATTCAATAATATTTTAGAAGTTGGAGGTTAAATGTTATGCAGCTGCTAATATGTCCCTATTGTGGAGAAAAGAACAACACAAATGATGGTGCATGATGTTATGTAGGTTGTTATGCCCGTAACATCTGAGTCATCTCATTTTAGAAATCTGATAAAAGAGACAATAACTTAATAATGTGGAGTATATATTCCTATAAAGTCAAGAAAATGGATCCTGGTAATGGTGTGTGCTCAAATTATGGGTCCCTAAGTAAGACTATTAGAACAGGCTTCTATTCCGTTTCCTAACTGCAAAATAATCACTGCTTTAGGCAAAAGTTCTTTTTGGCTCTCATCACTTCTGTGACCTCCACCAAGGTGAGTAAGAAGGAATTAGGTTGTGACCCTGAGCATGCCAGACTATCCTTATGTTTGGGTGTGTGTGTGTGTGTGTGTGTGTGTGTGTGTGTGTGTGTGTGTGTGTGTGTGTTCCACAGTAAGACATAGCTTAATAAGCTATTTAGAATATAAATTTTAGAATGCAAAAATATGTAAATAGGTAATTATAGTTCCTTGGTGGTATGTTGGAGTCTACTTTTATGTAATGTGTAAGGCTAACTCTTCTAATGTGTTACACTTTCAGAATGGTTTGTTCCAATGTCCTCATGTATTGGAACTCTGAGTTACCTGCTTCTCTGGATTGTATTTTTACAGGTCTCTCCCCCCAGTCCACTAATACCTGAGATAAGTTCCATCATCTATCTTAACTTATGTGTTGTCTTGGCTTGCTACATCAAGTCCTTCCTCTAGTATCTAAAGGCCTTGTTTGAACTGCTGACCTTTCCCTTCATTTAAATTAATACCAACTTAATCTCACTTTTCAGTTTCTTTTTTTTTTTTTAATGTTTTATTTATTTCTAAGAGAGAGAGAGAGAGACAGCGTGAGCAGGGGAGGGTCAGAGAGAGAGAGGGAGTCACAGACTGAAACAGGCTCCAGGCTCTGAGCTTGCGGTCAGCACAGAGCCCAACGCGGGGCTCGAACCCACGAACTGTGAGATCATGACCTAAGCGAAAGTCGGACGCTTAACCGACTAAGCCACCCAGGCGCCCCTCACTTTTCAGTTTCTTACCTTTACCAACTTCTTATGTATACATTCTCCCTATTGTCCTAGTGTCTCTCAACAAACTCTGAGTCCTTCAGGAAATTAATATTTTTATCACATTACAGTGAAAAATAGAAAGTGTCACAAACTATGCATTGTTCAAGACAAGGTGCATCAAAAAGGCCACCCTTTTTTCATGTTCTCTTTCCTCCTTCCTATCCCATCTCTATAAATATGATAAAGGGGCACCTGGATGGCTCAGTAGGTTAAGCGTCCAACTTTAGCTCAAGTCATGATCTCATGGTTCGTGGGTTCGAGCCCTGCATTTGGGCTCTGTGCTGACAGCTAGCTCAGAGCCTGGAGCTTGTTTCAGATTTGGTATCTCCCTCTCTCTGACCCTCCCCTGCTTACACTGTCTCCTCTTTCTCTCAGAAATAAATTTTAAAAAACATTTAAAAAATAAAAAATAAATATGATAAAAAGTTAAGTAATGGAACAAAATAAACCTATAATTATTACATGTCTAGAACCACAGACTGACAGAATATTAGATCTAGAAGGGAACCTTAGATATCTTTTACTTTAATCTTCTCATTTTATATTTGAATAATATAAACCTCAGAGACTCATAGTGCATTGACAATGGCAAATCCAGGACTCAGACCCCATTCTGCTGACACCCAGTTAAATGTATTTTATTATACCACTGTTATAATAGACTTGAAAAATAAATCTCAAAAAGATGGTCTGAAGTTGACTATAACAAAGTAGTAAAAATAAGAATAAGCATATGTGTGCATGTTTGTGTATTATAAGGACAGCAATTATTTGAATGACTGCAATAATTATATTCAGTGCATAATCTATTAAAATATTTTTAATTGGCAGTCTGGAAATAGAAATGACAATCACATTTCTCATACAATCATTTGGTATTACTCCCAATAGGTAAAGAAAATAGAACAAAAAGGAACAAAATTAATTAGAAATGATTATAGGGGTCCCTGGGTGGCTCAATCAGTCAGTTGAGCATCTGACTTCTGATCAGGTCATGGTCTCATATCTGTGAGTTCATGCCCCACGTCAGGCTTTATGCTGACAGCTCAGAGCCTGGAGCCTGCTTTGGATTCTGTGTCTCCCTCTCTCTCTGCCCCTCCCCCTGCTTGCACTCTGTCTCTGTCTCTCAAAAAATAAAATAAAAAGTTAAAAAATATTAAAAAGAAATGATTATAAAATATTACAGGTTTTTAAAATTACATTCTTGCTCACAACTTATAACAGCTTTGGTGCATAATAAACCACCTCAAAAATTAATGACTTAATGAGATATTCATCTACGTAAGTTTTCAAATTTGTAGATCTACAATTTGACCTGGGATTATATGAGTAGATCTCAGCAGTGCTCATTCAGGTATCTGTAGTCAGCAGCTGGTTAGGTAGGAGCTCTGCTTCTGGGGGTTGGCTGGCTCTTCACTGGATTTACTAGGGCAACTGGACCATGTCTACCATCAACCAATAGAGTGGCCTGGGCTTGTTCACATGGCAGCTAGGCAACATAACAGGAAACATAGCAGAACATTCAAAGCCTCTTGAAACCTTAGGTTCAAAGCTAGCTCAGTGTTGTTCCTGCATTCTCTTAGTTTAAACCCATCTCAAGGCCAGCCCAGATTCATGTGTTGGGAATAATACACTCTGAAATTTAATGGGAGAATCTGCAAAATAACATTGCAAGGGGCATGCATATAAGGGGGTAACAAGTGCAATCATTTAAAACTCTATAACATCCAAACAATTAACAAGCAACAAGCTCATTCTGTATCTCTCTGTCTCTGTATATATTTAATACAGTTATTCATACATGAATATAATTATAAATTTCCAATTTTTATTGCCATTGTTGACTGTTTTATGTTTATACTTATTACACATTATTATAAATTACATGTTTCTTAGCTATTCACTGATTTTTAATAAGCGTTTAAAAATTTGAGAACATTTTTAGATTTTTGAAGATAGTACAGGGAGTTTGCATATACCTCACAGCATTTTCTCTTATAATCATCATGTAACATTGGAATGGTATATTTGATACAATTAATGAACCAAATTAATACCTTATTATTAAATGCAGTCCATATATAATTCAAATTTACTTAATTTTATTTATTTATTTTTTTGAAGGAAAATTAAGGCTCATTTTATTGAACTATCTATGTAGTTCCTGAAGCAGATAAGAGAAGAGGAGGTTATCTGCAACATGCAGAAAAGAGAAGAGGAGTTTCCTTTCTTGGTCTCCTCCTCCTTAGACAGTATTGATTTCCTTCTTCTTGGCCAGGATACACTTTTCCTTAGTCTTAGACTGTAGACTGCTTGAGAAGGAGCTGCTTCTGGGCCTTGTTCCCTCTATTCCTGGTTTATTGAAAGTTCTCATCATGAATGAGTGTTGAATTCTATCAAATGTGTTTTCTACATCAATTAATATAATCAAATGATTTTCTTTAGCCTTTCCATGTGGTAGACACTGATTGACTTTCAACTGTTAAGCCAGCTTTGAGACCCTGGAATAAATCCCACTTGGTTAATGGGGTATAATTATTTTCAGACATTGGTGGCTAAATTGAATCCCATTTGTTAATGTTGAGAATTTTCATATCTGTATTCATGACTTATGTCTGCACATTTTATTTCTTATAATGTCTTTGTCTGACTTTTGTATTAAGGTAATACTGGCCTTAAAGGATGATTTGGAAAGGATTTCCTCTGCTTCTATTTTTTGGAAGAGATTGTGGAACATTGCTATCAGTTATTCTTTTAAATGTTTGACAGAATTAGCCAGTGAAACAATCTGAATATGGTGCTTTATTTTTTGGAAGATCATCAATTAATGACTTTACTGGGTAAAGGACTATTCAGGTTATCAATCACATCTTGTGTGAGTTTTGGAAGTTTGTGTCTTTCAAGGATTTGGCTTATTTCATCTAAGTTACTGAGTTTCTGGCCATAAAGTTATTCATAGTTTTCCATTATTATATTTTTCATGTTCGTGGTATTTCTATTAATGATAGTCTTTCATTTCTCATATAAGTAATTTGTGTCTCTCTTATTTTCTTAGCCTGGACAGGGGCTTATTAATTATATGAATCTTTTCCAAGAACCAGTTTTTGTTTTCAATTATTTTCTCTATTGTTTCCATGTTTTCAATTTCATTGATTTCTGCCTTAATTTTTATTATTTTATTCTAGTGTATTTTATACATAATTTGCTCTTTTCTCATTTCTTAGGATGGTACTTAGATTACTGAGTTGAGACCTTTATTTTTTTCTGAATATATGCACTTAATACTATAAATTTCCCTTTAAGCTCTGCTTTTGCCTCATCCCACATATTTTGAGAAGTTGTAATCTCATTACATATGCCGTATGATTTATTTTTCTTTAAATTTGTTAAAGTGTGTTACATAGCCCAATATGTGGTGTATCTTAAATGTTCCATGTGAAATTGAGAAACTGTGTATTCAGTATTGAATGGAGTATTAAACAAATGTTATTTAGATCAAGTTGATTGATAGGGTTGCTCAGGTCTATATCCTTACTGAATTTCTCCCAATTTGATATATCAATTAATTTTGGAAGGAGTTAAAATCTCTAATTATAATAGAAGATTTATCTATTTCTTCTTTTACTTCCATTATTTTTTTAAATTTTAGTATTTATTTATTTTGAGAGAGACAGAGAGCATGGGTGGAGGAGAGACAGAGAGAGAGACACAGGATCCAAAGCAGGCTCCAGGCTCTGAACTGTCAGCACAGAGCCTGACATGGGCCTTGAACTCATGGACCATGAGATCATGACCTGGGATGAAGTTGGACACTTAACCAACTGAGTAACCGAGGCGCTCTGAGTTTTACTGTTTTTTGTCTCATTCATTTTGATACTTTACTGTTAGGTGCTTACACATTTAGGATTGTTGTGCCTTCGAGAATTCTATCTCTTTAACATTATGTGTGTCCTTTTTTCTTTTTTTTTTTTTTTTTTTTACAAATAGTTTATTGTCAAATTAGTTTCTGTAACACCCAGTGCTCATCCCCACAAGTGCCCTCCATGCCCCCCTCCCCTCCCCCCCACATCCACCAGTCCTCAGTTTTTGTCAGCATTCAGAGTCTCATGGTTTGCCTCTCCCCCTTTCCCCACCATTTCTGCCCTTCTTCTCCCCCTTGGTCCTCTGTTAAGCTCCTCCTAATCCTCCTATACGTGCACACATATGATATTTGTCTTTCTCTGCCTGACTTATTTCTGATAATCCTCCTTCCTCTGAAGTCTGCTTTGTTTAAAATTATTTTAGATACTCTTTCTTTTGATTAGTTTTAAAAAGGTATATTTTCATTCACCTCTTTACTTTGAACCTGCCTATGTCTTTATATTTAAAGTAGATTTCTTATAGACAACATATATTTGAATGTTGTTTTTTGATATAGCCTATAATCTCTGCCTCTTAATTGTATAAAAACCATTAACCCTTATGATTATTATTAATATAATTGGATTAATATCTACCATTCTCATATCTGTTTTCTAGGCATTGCATTTATTTTCCACTTAATTTTTTATCCTTTCTTTTTCACTGCCTTCTCTGGTTTAATTGAACATTTTATGGGGTGATTTGAATGATTTTTATGGTTTTCCCCTCAGCATATCAATTATACTTCTCTTATTAAAATTAGTGGTTTCCATAAAATTTACAGTATACTTTTTAAGTTTTTTAATGTTTATTTTACTTTTGAGAGAGAGCGTAACAGATCATGAGCAGGGGAGTGGCAGAGAGAAAGGGAGACACAGAATTTAAAGAAAGCTCCAGGCTCTGAGCTGTCAGCACAGAGCCTAATGCAGGGCTAGAACCCACAAACTGCAAGATCATGATCTGAGCCAAAGTCGGCGCTTAACTGACTGAGCCACCCAGGTGCCCCTACAATATACTTTTACAATTAATCCAAGTCTAGCCTCAACTCTATACCACTCCATGGGAATTTCAACTACCTTATAAAAAAGTGTTCCCGGGGCACCTGGGTGGCTCAGTCGGTTAAGCGTCCGACTTCAGCTCAGGTCATGATCTCACGGTTTGTGAGTTCAAGCCCTGCATCTGGCTCTGTGCTGACAGCTAACTCAGAGCCTGGAGCCTGTTTCAAATTCTGTGTTTCCCTCTCTCTTTGACCCTCCCCTGCTCATGCTATCTCTCTCAGAAATTAATAAAACATTAAAAATTTTTGAAAATAAAGTGTTCCCAATTCCTCCTTCTCATCTCTTATTACATCACTGTCATTCATTTCAGTTCTCCATACTCTGTAATCACTCAAAATATTATTACTATTGTTACATTAAACAGTTATCTTTAAAATCAATTAATAAGAAAAAGGAAAAATACTTATGTTCATTTATCCATAGTCCAATATTTTTCCCTTATGTAATTTTCAGTTTTTGATGTATATCTTTTTCCTTTTCCTTGGAGAAGTTTTAAAGTTTGTTTTAAGAGAAGTTCTGCTGGTGATGAATTCCTTCAGTTTTTGTTTTTGTGAAAGAAATCTCCTTTAGTTTTGAAGGATAATTTTACTGAATATAGATGATAGGATGGTGTTTTTGTTTTATTTTTCATTTCAACACTTCAAATAGTTCAATCCACTCTCTTGTTTACCTGCTTTCTGATGAGAAGTCTCCCTTAATCCTTTTCTTTGTTTCTCCTTGAGTAAGGTGCTCCTCCCACGTTGCCTTTTTTCAGAAATTTCTCTTTCCCTGTTTTCCTATAGCTTAAATATGATATGTTAAGGTAGACAATTTTTAATTGATGCCATTGAGAAGATGAGCTTCCTTGGTCTATGGGTTGGTGTCTGTCATTAAATTAGGAAATTTTCAGTCTTTCATGTTTCAAATATTTCTTCTATTCCCTTCCTCTCTTTCTTCTCTCCTCTCTTTCTTCTCCTACTATTCCCATTATCTATGTGCTGCACCTTTTATAATTGTCCCACAGCTCTTGTATATTCTGTTCTTTTTTTTTTTTCACCTTTTAGTTTTGGCAGTTTTTCTTTTTTTTTTTTTCTTTCATGTTTGTTTAATACTGAGACAGAGAGAAACAGAAAATGAATGGAAAAGGGGCACAGAGAGAGGGAGACACAGAATCCAAAGGAGGCTCCAGGCTCTGAGCTGTCAGCACAGAGCCCAAAGCGGGGCTTGAACCCACGAACCATAAGATCATGAACTGAGCCAAAATCAGACACTTGACCACTGAGCCACCCAGGCACCCCGAGTTTTGGCAGTTTTTCTTTACATATTTTCAAGCTTGCTGATTTTCCCCCCCTTCAGCCATGTCTACTCTATTGCTAAGTCCATCAAAAGCATTCTTCATTTCTGTTATAATGTTTTTAATTTCTAGCATTACTTTTAGGTTCTTTCTTAAAGTTTCTACCTCTCTATTTACATTGGCTATCTGTTCTTGCATGTTCTCTTCATTTAATTAGAGCCCCTAACATATTAATTATAGTTGTATCAAATTCCCTTTCTGATAATTCCAGCATCTGCATCATAACTGAGTCTGGTTTCAACAATTGCTTTTTGGCTTAAGACTGTGTTTGCTGTCACCTTTTGTCATGTATTATCATTCTTGTTAAAAATTTGACATCATGTATCAGAAATAAGAAATGAGGTAAATAAGTTTTTAGAATGAGGTTTTATGTTAATCTCTGTAGGAATTGTGCTGGGTTTCATGTTTGCTCTAGCTGATGGTGCCAGAGTCTTTAAATTTCTCCTATGTCTTTGTTTTATCTCCCTTCTTGACTTTGAAACACCGTAAGTATTCCCCCTGAAAGAGCGTCTACATCTTATTGTCAGCTGTAATTTGCTATTATTATACTGGAGCCCTGTTGGTATGGTGGTAAGGTGTTGGAGCCCTATTGTTATGGTGGTAAGGTGTGGTGAAGAAATGATATATAATTTTATGAACAAGTCTCCATCTTTTTGTGGCCCTGGGCTGTGACCGTCACAAGTACTTCTACATTGATAGAGATTGTCCCACTCACCCACCCCCACCTGCTTAGATGATAAGGGAAGCCTGGAGAAGAATGGAGCTGGATATTTGTCCTTCTGTGAGAAGGATAAAGCTCTGGTAGTCTTTTATCCCTTGAGAGTAGGCATTTCTATGGAAAACACTCTGGATATATTTTACAATGATTATTCTTTCACTCCTTCTGCTAGAGCCATAAGTCCATATTCTTGAATCTTCACTATGAGAGCTTGGTGAGGTTCCCAGAAATAAAATCCATGAGTCTGTGGGGTTTCTTCTAAGACTGTGACCCCCCCACACCAGGAGTTTCCCACTCTCCTCATAGTTCACATTCAGCTTCCAAGAAGTCATCAAATTCTTATAAATGCTTTTTACCAGTTATAGCTCCTGCAGCTTATACTCCCTGTAAGCACATCTTGGCTGTGACTCTCTGATTATACCTATATCTGTACATTTCAATGCAATGGTTTAACAACTTCAGGTTTCTGATGGGTTCAAGAAAAGTAATTGGTTTTCAAGATTTTTTCTTATTGAAAGGCAATTTCCATGTTCTTTACATGTCAAGGTTTAAGCTGGAAGTCTCTCAATATAATTTTATATACCATTGTCTCTGAGTTTTGAAGATTAAATAATTTAATACATATAAAACACCAATATTAGTGCCTGACTCATTCTAAGAGTTTGTTCATGTTATTACTTCTAGTATGATTAAGTTCTAGATAGTTTGTTATTTGAGATACAAAGATCATTATAATACAAACCAATTCACATACTCTGATAATGATTATTTGCATGATTAGATAGGGTGTTCATTTCTGTCATTTTATAGATGAGGAAAATTAACATCAGAAAATTTAAATGACTTGCCAAAGGAACCTAGTTAGATAGCACTCGTACATAAACAGTTGCCACATGTCATATATAAATTTTGAAGTTATAAAAATTATGACAAGCATTCAGATTAAAAATATTTTAGGTAATATAATAATTTTCCTTTGAAAAGTCATAAAATTTGTTTACTGCCTCAGTACATTTTTAAACTCTTAAACTATAATAATGTGAAAATGTTATCTTTGAGAATTTATTGTACTATAATTGATAATGGGACCAGGACATGAAAAGGAAGGTTTTAAGGAATTGGAAATTACTTTAGCATGTCCAAAAAGATTTTCATATAACCCCTAGACTATGGAGTAACATGTTAAATGGATTGCAAGTGGTGTAAAGCTCAGGAACTAATAAAAAATAAAAAGCTTATGAAGGAAGTTTATTCAGCACTTTCTGTGTGCCAATTTTGTTTTAAATAAGTCCTGAGCAGTATTCCTTGGTCCAGTCTATCATGCAACTGGAAGTGAAATTTACAATAAATTCCCGAGGATTATGTGATAGTTGGGCCGAATCCTCATTACCCACTTATCGATCTCTCAAAAGCTCTGCCATTACCTACAGGAAAAAATACAGACTTACCAAGATGACCCTTCATGAATAGGTCAATATTAACCTATGTATCCTCATCCATACGCCCATCTTATCCTCTCTGAGAAATTGCCCACTCACCTACAGGAGTGGTTCAAAGAAGTTTGTATAGTGACATCTTATCCTCAAGATCCTATCCACTGGCTTATGCCTTGATAATCAGTACATCTGTCTTTGTAATTTTCAATTTTGAGTCAGATATTTTAAAGAGTTAATGTCTGATAATCATACCTATCATAATAGTAGCTAAGTTTATTGAGTATTTCATATTTGTAAATGACTATACAGAACACTTCGTTTTAATTTTCCCATTGAACCTTCTAAACAACTCTATTATATAGGTACCACGTGTTTTTGTCTTTTAGATGAAGAGACGGAGTCCACTGAGATTAAATAGCTATTCATATTCACTATGCTATTTTCTCATCACAAGGTCATCTGCCTTTGAACAGTTACATATTAAAACAGAAGAATGCATTTCTAATGATGGAACTTTAGGTGTGCATGGAATTGAAGATCATAAGTGACATATTGGTGTTTTCAATTCATATCTAAAAGTTGATCTCCAATTCCACAGATGATTAAAGCCAGATTTTTTTATTCAACAATATAGGTATACCCTAATATACTGCTTGATTTTCGCTTCCTACTATCTTACCCCAAATAAGCCTAAATATAACTATGCTGATATCTAATACCTAGTATCAGACACTTGGCAAACAGCCAATTAAATGACATTTACTATGCTAACTAATCTCTCTCCAAAAGGCTTATTGAAAGCAAAGTTTTTTATTAATGTTGTGTTTTGAATTTATTTAAATTATATTCATAATTAATTTTTATATTTTATGTTATGACATTTCATTTTCAGTATTAGAATACAATTTATAATATCATAGAGATGGACAATAAAGATTTACCCTAAGACAGCTAAATTTTAAAAACTGTAGCCTAGCAACCAATAATGTCTTACATTATAGAATACTTGTATAGGTCTTCCTTGACTGAGGATGGGGTTACATCCCAATAAACCCATCATAACTTGAATATATTATAAGTAAAAAATGCATTTAACACACCTAACCTATTGAACATCATAGCTTACTCTAGGCTATCTTATACATACTCAGAACACTTACATCAGGCAACAGTCAGCCAAAATCATCTAACACAATGTCCATTTTATAATAAAGTGTTAAATACGTCATGTAATTTATTTAATACTGCACTGAAAGTTAAAAGTACAGTGGTAATATAGGTGCAGGATGCTTATAAGTGTATCAGTTGTTTACCCTTGTGATCATGTAGCTGGCTGGGAACCGCAGCTTGACGCTGCTGTCCAGCATCACAAGAGAGTATTGTACCACGTTGTGCTAGCCTAGGAAAGGATATAAAAATTTGAAGTAATGTATACTGAATGTATATTGCTTTGCACCATTGTAAAATCTAAAATCTGTAAGCCAAACTATCCTAAAATCAGGAACTGCTCATACTTGTATCAAAGTCCTGTCAAAAAACCAGGAACCACACTAAACATTTCAGCAATTATAATTTAACGTAGGGAATTGATTACATAGGTATTGGAGGACTGAATAGACAGAAAGGTGACTTTGAGCTAACACAGATGTAAAAACTAGAGGAAGCAGCTACCTTTGCTAAGAAACAAGGAAAGTGAAAAAGCTAAGTTATTAGAATCTAGAAGCTTGGAGGAGGGGTCTCAGAACTGGATTTGGAGCTTTGAGGAGTGGCTGCTGCTTAATTAGAGCTGATATCTGTGGGGAGAAATAATGACAAGATCTGAGAGTAACTGCTATCATGGTGAGGGACTATTCTCAGGGCATGAAACAATAAGAAAAACAAGAATGTCCAAATCCTCTTTATGCTTCTCATGTTTTCCAGTCTCTCTAGACCTGTTGTTCTCCAACCCCATTATTTGATTCTAACAATGAATCAGCTGGCACAGGATAAATGTAGATTGCAGAGTCACAACTCTTACATCATAAAACTAAGTATAGTAGGATGGGTGTGGGGTTGAGAGGCAAAATGTTAGTTGTTGGCACAATACTTTTTTTTGTATTTTTATTTTTTGTATTTATTTTTTTTTTACAAATAGTTTATTGTCAAGTTGGTTTCCATATAGTATCCAGTGCTCATCCCCACAAGTGCCCTCCTCCATGCCCATCTCCCCCCTCTCCCTCCACACCCATCAGTCCTTAGTTTGTTCTCAGCGTTCAAGAGTCTCTCATGGTTTGCCTCTCTCCCTCTCCCCCACTATTTCCCTTCTTCCCCATGGTCCTCCATTAAGTTCCTCCTAATCCTCCTACACGGTTGGCACAATATTTATGAGTAATCATTAATTTAGACATCTTCAAAAATTATAATTTTGGACAATTCTATTTTCATTTATTTAAGAACAAATTTCTGAAATTGTCAAAGTATCACTAAATGGCAAGGGAAAAAGGGGGGCAAAGAGACCAGATCTCTGAACTATAGTAACTAGTATTAGCCCAATGATAGACAAAATGAACAATGGAATAGAATAGAGCATTCCAAAACATTCACAAAAATACATACATATGTACTATGTAGGCAATCATATATTCTGTGACAAAGGTGACAGTTTTGTTCAGTGGGAAAAAAGATGGTCTTTTCAGTAAATGCTCTATTCTATTAGAAATTCATAAAAATTAGTGTATCTGTATCCCACTTTATAATGTATTCAAATATCAAATCCAAATGGTTTTCAAATCTAAAGTGAAAATTAATAAGGTTTTAAAATAGAAAAGATTAAAAATATGAAGTTTTAGTAATGATGTAGAACAACTGAAACCCTGATAAACTGTATATAGTGGGAGTGAAAATTGATAAAAACTAATTAGGAAATCTGTTTGACATATCTACTAGGTAGAAGATATGTAAGTTTCATTTCCCAACAATTCCACTATAAGTATATATACCCAGAAGAAATGTGTGTGTTTGTTCACCAAAAATCATGTACTGAAATGTTTTATAGCAACACTATTCATAAGAGTCCCAAACTGGAAAACTACCCAAGTGCTCATAAATAGTAAGTGGGTAAATTGTGGTATTTTTACACAACAGAGTACTATAGAGCAATGAAAATGAGCAATGTACAGCTAAATGGGATAATGTGGATAGAGGTATCAAAGTCATAATGTGGTTGAAGAGAAGAATCCAGACAAAAAAAAATTCACTCTGTATGACTCATTTTATATGAAGTACCAAAATAGGCAAAACTAACCTATTTTATTAAAAGTGAAATTAGTGGTTTCTCTTAGAGATGGGTGACTTTAAGGGGATACGATGGTCACTTTGTGGTACTAGTAATTTTCTACTTATTAATCTGGGTGTTACTTACATAATTGTGCTCAGTTTCTGAAAATTAAGCAAGATATATATTTGTTACATGTACTTTTATGTGTATATGTATATGTGTGTGAATATATATGTGTAAAGTATGTATTATACTTCAATAAAACAGGCAAGAATAAGAATAAAGTGGCTCATTATCCCCCAAAATTTATGCATTTTCAACAAATAGGTTCTATAACACATTCCAAAATAACAGGTATTTTGATGAAGAGCATATATATACTTTTTTACAAATACATTTCATGACCATAAGAGAATGCAGCTATTTCATCAATAGTGAATGCTTTGCTAATCATTGTCATTTTCATTGTGGAAGCTACAGCTACATACTAACAGTGATTGAAGTAGTTGCTCAAGCATAGGTCTTTGTCTTTTTCATCCATTAATTTCTACATCTAATGAATGATATTCTGCCATTAACCAATGCAGACATACTATTAACATAACATCATATTTCCAGAAGTCAGCCCTTTAAGCAAGTATAATTTGTGTCAAATAGAAGATAATTGATCTGGATGATTACACAATAGTAAGAGTATTATACAAAGATATATGTATGAGTTTGTTTTCTAATGTTTCAATGACAAGGGGGCTAGACTTTTAAATGCTGTTCATTTACTACCAGCAAAACTTAGCTATATTTATCTCAGTTCAATTTGCACAGTCTTCTTTATGATATAATTTTTCAATTGTTCTTGTCAAGTCGGTTTCCATATAACACCCAGTGGTCATCCCCGCAAGTGCCCTCCTCCATGCCCATCACTCCCCTCTGATTTGCTCATTTTAGCCACTCTGACTGGTGTGAGGTGTTACCTCAGTGTGACTTTGATTTATCTTTCCCTGATGAGGAGGGATGCTGAGTATCATTTCATGTGTCTGTTGGCCATCTGGATGTCCTCTTTGGATAAGTGTCTGTTCATATTTTCTGCCCATTTCTTCACTGTATTGTTTGTTTTTAAGGTGTGGAGTTTGGTGAGTACTTTATAGATTTTGGATACTAGCCCTTTATCTGATGTCATTTATAACTATCTTTTCCCAATCCAACAGTTGCCTATTAGTTTTAAAGATTGTTTCCTTTGCCTTCCAGAAGCTTTTAAACTTGATGAGGTCCCATAGTTCGCTTTTTCTCTTCATTCCCTTGCCATTGGGG